>JAXCGZ010013717.1:2500-27500 GCA_037179515.1 Halocaridina rubra
GCCTCGTGACTTTGATTCATCACATCGGGGGCTCGCGGCCCTTCACGGACTGAGGCTATAAAGGGTATTCACTCAGAATAAAGGTCACACTTGCCAAAACCAAAGTCCTTCGCAAAAAGGCACCGTTCTAGCCCTTAGTGGAAAAGAGACTCCGTGACGTAAAACCTCTGACATCAAAGCCTTGTAAAAATACTGTTTCACCATTATTGTCCTAATACATTTCTGATGGTGCACTGACTGAGCCAGCCAGGGTGACAGGAGTTACCAAACGAGGAATACTGATTAATCTAAATCTTATGACTTATGTTGTTTTGTTCCGGTTTTACGTCACGGATTCCCTTTTCAACCAAGGGCTAGGACGGTTCGATAAAACCAAATCACATACGGGTCCAGAAATAGTCAAAAATAGCAGAGTTCGCATTCATAAGGAGTGCATATGATTGGCTGAGCAATGAAGTACCAATATAGACAGAGTACAATCATTTAGCTTCAGGGCCCGATATTCTAACTATTTTAAATTTAAAATTATTAGTTACTGATATCTCCTTTTGCCTCAGATACATTATTTTATTATTATTATTTTTTTTTTCCTAATTCTCAATGAGTTTACCAGAAAAACTTTCCGAAATATATATATATTATATATATATATATATATATATATATATATATATATATATATATATATATATATATATATATATATATATATATATATATATATAATATATATATGCCTCTGCAAAAACAAGCTACGCTCTCTTGACCTCCGAAGTCAAACTTGACCTCATCTGACCTCAAAAGAACGACTTGATACAAACTCTCTTGCTAAGTTGATAAGCACTAACCTACGTACCAGGGATCACCTCCAATGTTTATTCGAAGTAAAATACACCTGTACTTACATGTCGAAACTGCCGTGCCCTGCTAAACACCCTCGTGACCTGACGCGACCAAAACAGTTTTGTTACAAGATAGGTTAAACTTCCCTTCCAGATAACCAGCCCATTCAAACACCACCTTGACTTGGAGATGGGGGTAAAGCTGGAGAAGAAGAGAAAAGGGAAGAGAGGTGATCATGGGGACGGGGATGCAGGATGGGGAATGGACAGACAATGAGAAAAATTGGAATACAAAGAAAAATATTGAGAAAGACTTAGATATATATATATATATATATATATATATATATATATATATATATATATATATAATATATATATATATATATATATATATATATATATATATATATATATATATATATATATAAACTGTGAGATACTGAAATATATATACAAATAAAAATAGAAAATTAGGTTTGTAGAAATATAAAGAAATAATGAGACAAAGGTGTATGCGTATATATATATATATATATATATATATATATATATATATATATATATATATATATATATATATATATATGTGTGTGTGTGTGTGTGTGTGTGTGTGTGTGTGTGTGTGTGTGTGTGTGTGTGTGTGTGTGTCTGTCTGTCTGTCTGTCTGTCTGTCTGTCTGTCTGTCTGTCTGTCTGTATGAATATATACATACATAACATACACATATACATTTATATATATATATATATAATATATATATATATATATATATATATATATATATATATATATATATGTGTGTGTGTGTGTGTGTGTGTGTGTGTGTGTGTGTGTGTGTGTGTGTGTGTAGAGAGAGAGAGAGAGAGAGAGAGAGAGAAAGAGAGAGAGAGAGAGAGAGAGAGAGAGAGAGAGAGAGAGAGAGAGAGAGAGAGAGAGAGAGAGAGAGAGAGAGAGAGAGAGAGAGAGAGAGAGAGAGAGAGAGAGAGAGGAATCAGAAAGAGAAAGAAAATGGAACTAAAAACTATACAGACTAAAGGGGGAAGAGAGAAGCAATGAAAGAAAATGGAATATGAAAGGAATGAATGAAAGGGAGAATGTGAAAGGAAGAACGAGGGAAGAGATAAAATAAAGAGATAGCAAAAGGCATGTCATATATGAAGAGCTGACATGAATAAAAATAAATAGACAAATGGGGGGATACGGAAGCCGAGACTAAAAGCGAGAATAGCATGGAGGGAATAACGAGAAGAGGCAATACAATAAAAATGAAAAATAAATATAAATAAAATAGAAATAAGAATAAAAAAGGAAACAGAAGATAAGAGAAGAGTTAAAGAGGAGATTATAAAGAAAATGTTGAAACATTAAAAAGAAGGAATAAGTAGACAGATTGCAAATGATAAAGAGGGAAGAGAGAGAGAGAATTTCTAGAGAGCTACTCACCATAGGCGGAGATAATAAAAAAAAAAAATTAACAGCGATATTTAAAAACATATTATTAAAAATAATTAAATAAGTAAATAAATAAATAAATAAATTAATGATAGTTTTCTCAATGTACCGATTGTTACAGGAAGTAATTTACTTAAAAATAACTATTTGAAGAGAAAAGCGCAAAAATAACTATATGAAAAAAAAGCGCTGGGATCAGCGGTCACGACAAATTTGTCAATATTAATCTTTATGATGAACTTTCATCAGAAAGAGAGCTGCTGAACTGACATTCAGTCCTGATCGACTATAAGTTTTTTTTTTTTTTTTCATTAATAGCAGCCCAGTCTGAAAGCCTTACACATCGTTTTGTTGAAATATGGGGAGTTTTTGTAGATTTTTATAACTCATTGAAAGAGCTGCGCGTAGTTTCATAATATTTTTAGATAATTTTATAAATTTTTATTGTTTATTAAGAAAGCTACCCATAGTTTTGCGAGAGTAAATATTTTCTTTTATCAAATTATATAAATTTTGAAATAAATAACGAGAGCTACAGAGTTATATTGATTGATTTTTCTTATAATTTTGAAGAATATCTATCACTAATCCAACAATCTACATACAAAAGTGTAGGATTTCTATCCAATTGTAGAATTCTTATAACTCGTCAAGAGAATTTTGTCTGCGCAGCAACTGTCTCAAAGCTCAAAATTCTGTGAATTTTTGCATTACTACTTGTTATATTGGCATTAGAATACGAGACGGCAAAATTCATCTTAAGCAATCCACACACAATCGGACAGATTTACCCTAAACATAATACTAAAACAGAATATGACGACTTTCTGAAGAAAGATTTGGACAAGATAAAAGCTACCAGTTTCAATTCCAAAAAAGAAAATCATGGAGTTTCTGAAGCATGACTGGAACAAAATAAAACTCGCTAGTTTTAAACCTTAAAGAAAACTGACGAGTTTCTGAAGCATGATTTATGATTTTAGTGTTAACAGGATTCGATGAAACACCCGTCCTAACGAGTAAAAAAAAATATTTTTCTTTATATATCTGAGAGGCATATTACTGCTAATTCATAATTATGTAACTTAAATCGACATATATATATGTCACCATTTAATTGTATTTTGTTATACAGACAGAGGAATAATAACATTATAGTCATTTCCGTAACAGACGAACGATATTTTATCACCTCCCTTCGGCAAGAACGTAAACAGCATACTTCTATGAAGCGTAAGTCATGGATGCCACAAACGTAATTCCCAAACGAAGATAAACATATTCATATTGAAATAACATAAAAACATTTTAATACGTAATTTTTTATAATCGGTAACCTTATTTATTAAAAACGAGATGTATATCTCAAATGCGCATACTCTCTGGATATAAAAATAAAGTCTTGAGGGCGGTTTACACGGTCAAACAGTTCGTCGAACACGGTTCGACAGACAAGTGTTTGAAGAGATGTTCGAGCGTGTAAACCCCCCCTTTACAGAGAAGAATGCAGGGACATAACAAATATATGGACATTTCTGGAATAAAATAGGACTACTTGCAAGGTCTAAAGGTGGGGACGCTTAGATACTATTAACCATACATCTGTAAACCAGGGATTAACCGAAAGTTTATAAGGGATTAACCATGTTAAAAATATCTAGCGTTAATTCTAAAATGAAATACATACCCACGTAGGTCCTAAATATTAACCCATTCGCTATATCCGAAAATATATCCAAATAAATCAAAGCTGATTTTCTAATATTCATACATTATACATACAGTTATTCATAAGAAAAACCTAGACACTAGGATGTAATTTCTCGGTAGAAAGACACATGAACAGTGTTGTTTTGAACAAACGGTACATTAGTTCCAACTTTCACAAATTACCGGAGTTCCGTTTCCACGTATTTCAATTACTGATTACTCTAGCTTTTATAAACTACCCTAGCTAGAGCAATTTCTACTAGACACCCTCTATACAAATAAAAGTATTTTACCAGGTCAGCCAAAACCTATAATAATTTCAAATTTCATGCTCAAACCAAGCTTTAGGCGTCATGATTATTAGAGCTGTTTTCAACAAACTTTAACTATCATAAACGACCTAATTGTCAGGGATAATGACTAATGGCATTGTTGTGTGCTAACGGAAGTAGTTTACAATGTCTCCAATACCGTACTGAACGGCAACCTTTGAAGTGTACCTAAATATTATGCGATTACCTGTTAACGAGAGCGACCATTTCCTTTTTACTGTGTAAAGTAAAATAATATTTAATTTCCTTCTTCTAATGACAATTGACCTACCTTTACGTAATCATAAAAGCTGTAGATAAGCTGCTCTGTGAACCATATATCCTGTCAGGTCATCAGGATGGCATCATGGAAGCTGGTGAACTGACCCCAGGGCAGCAACGAGGTCAATTGAAGCACGTCAGGGTAGATCGAGAGTTTGGAAAAACTTCGAACGATATATGAGCGTCTATCACTAAACAAAAAACTACCGACTAAGTTACAAATGTTAGTCAAAATAGTTATCAAATACTCTTAGTATCAAAAGTTTTTAATAAAGTTTGAATCAGCATAAATGGCTGTTCACGTACTAAGTTTGCTTTGTTTAAACTAATCTACCTAGAGATGAGTTCTGTGTTGTGTGGTCTCTTCATAACAAAGGTAAAAGTGATTTCGCGATTTCGAACCCTGAGCGGAAACGCAAAATACCGCCCACCGCCACCGACATAACCAAGAGATCAACTAGCGGCACCAGCGGACATAGGGCGTCAGTGCCACCTCGGGAGAGGCTCATTCTCTCTCTCTCTCTCTCTCTCTCTCTCTCTCCTCTCTCTCTCTCTCTCTCTCTCTCTCTCTCTCTCTCTCTCTCTCTCTCTCTCTCTCTCTCTCTCTCTCTTCACCCTCTATTCTGTCTCTCTCTCTCTCTTTCTCTTCCACCCTCTATTCACCAATAAACTAAAAACTTACATAAGGCAAATTTTTTTTTAGAAAATATGAACCTCAAGTTCTCGCCTTATCACAATACTAATCGATAAAAAGTTATCAAAGGCTGTCTTTTACTATCCACCTTATAATATATTCCACTATCTACACCATCTATCTATCTATGCATATCTATCGATCCATCTAGTTATCTATCAGTCTATTTAACAACCTTTCTTTCCTAACTTTTTCTAGCACCTGCTTCCCCCTCCCTTCTCCATAAAAATATCATCGCTTCCAACAATCTTCTTTCTTTCTCAGGAGTGACACAAACCCCTCGCTACCTACCTTCCTGTACCCCTAAAGCCCTCTCCAACAATACCTTCCCCTTCCCTCCATCATCCATTTCGCTATCACTGTGGCAACCTGAGAGAGAGAGAGAGAGAGAGAGAGAGAGGAGAGAGAGAGAGAGAGAGAGAGAGAGGAGAGAGAGAGAGAGAGAGAGGCCTCTAACCTCTGTGTGTGCGTGTGCATATATATATATATATATATATATATATATATATATATATATATATATATATATATATATATATATATATATATATATATATATATGATAGATAAATAGATATGCACGCACGTGAGTAAGGTGACTAAAGATCATCTCAGAAACAGATAGATACACAGACAACTTGAGAGATGAATGTTTAGATAAAATAGTTCATGTGACAGATTTTCTTACACATACATCAGTGCAAACATACACACTTACATGCAATCATAAATACATACATACACACACATACGTAAATACTCCACTAACATATATATATATATATATATATATATATATATATATATATATATATATATATATCTATAGATACATATATATATATATATATATATATATATATATATATATATAATATATATATATATATTATATATATTATATATATATATATATATATATATATATATATATATGCTGAGGGAGATATATTTAGATAAACGAGAGAGAGAGAGAGAGAGAGAGAGAGAGAGAGAGAGAGAGAGAGAGAGAGAGAGAGAGAGAGAGCAGCACATGGCACTTCGTGGTGGTGGTGGTTGCAGGGGACCACCGCCACCTGTTGACAACCACAGCACCATGCGTCCTCCCCAACACGATCCGCTCCTACTACACGCACTCACGCACGCACGGACACTCACAATCCTCGCATACGCCAGCTCACGACGCTCTCTCTCTCTCTCTCTCTCTCTCTCTCTCTCTCTCTCTCTCTCTCTCTCTCTCTCTCTCTCTCTGGTAAATATCTCTATCTAACAGTAGAAGGAAGTAGTGAATAATGTAGTATCCAATTCGATTTATCCTTGTGGTATTTAAGAGAGTTTTTAGCAATACTTTCTCAAAGTGCATATCGAACAGAGATGTTAAAACAGCAGCAACAAAATCAATAACAACGAAATAATAGTAATAATAATAATAATAATAATAATAATAATAATAATAATAATAATAATAATAATAATAATTATAATAATAATAACTATTATCATAATAATGTTCCGGTTTAACGTCACGGACTCCCTTATCAACCAAGGGCTAGGACGGTTGCCTTCATGCGAAGACTTGTTTGGCAGATGTAATCCTTACGCTGAGTGCATGCCTTGCTAACCTCAGACCGTGACGGGCGCGAACCCTCGACCTGACGCTCAGAGTCGAGACGCTACCGACTGAGCCACGGCGACTACCTACTATTATCATAATAATAATAATAATAATAATAATAATAATAATAATAATAATAATAATAATAATAATAATAACTATTATCATAATAATAATAACAATAATAATAACTAATAATAATAATAATAATAATAATAATAATAATAATAATAATAATAATAATAATAATAATAATAATAATAATAATAATAATAATAATAATAATAATAATAATAATAATAATAATAATAATAATAGAAACAGCTATAATAATAATTAAAATTTTGATTGGTAATTACTCACTTTCACTAAGGCACTTAAATGACTTTAAGCCACGTTCCCATGTGTACAGACAGTATTATCTTCTCATAAAAAAACGTATTCCCGAGAACAAATTTTCATCGTTAATTTGCTACAATCATGAGTATTTTTGTAGTGATGTCAAGCTTATTGAGAATGAATTGCTATTTAAAAAACAGTACTTTAAGCAAGTCAGATTCCCAGGTGTGAGCTACCATAGCAATAGGTTCTACTATTTGCCTTGGATATCCAAATGTATTATCATTACATATGATGAATTAGTATAAGTTACCTAACGCCACTAATGTCACTATAAGTCTCCCATATAACCGAGTAATTTTCACCCCATGGAGGTCTGAACCTCACCTCTTGTTTGGCAACCAAGTCTTTGATTTGTCCATCCACGAAAATGGCCATCATGATTAGCACCTTTGCTATAGATAGTCTAGTAATTCGCAGATTATGAAAATGGTGCTATTCACAGTTAGTCCACGCCAGAATAAATGCCTCCTCCACATCCTTACGTAAATAATGGCCTTCAAGTTTTTATCATATGTAAGGTAGTATAAAAACTCTACTTGCTTCCCTAACGATCGTGCAATAAATAAATTATTTAATTACAAATACAAGAGATTTTCGAAGCTAAGGCCATAACTTGCTAAAACCATCAAGGTAGTCGAACGTCTACAACTGTAACAGAACACCAATGACAACAAAGTTACATGATACCTGTCTCCATCTCTACGATCAGCTGCTTGCGGCACGATAAGGTATCCTGGGAAGAAGATATTGCAAACTCCTGCTGTCTTGTCTCCTTTTGTAGCCTCATACGATATGTATCACTGTGGGTGTTTTATTTCACAAAATCAAGGATATGCATATTATTCGCCTCTTACGATTCAAGAGAATATGAAAACGCAATTATTTACTTTCACTCCAACAGTGGCATTCTTTTTCGTCGTTTGCTACGACATCCATGGAAAAGGAGAGCTGAATTTCCTCTCCCTTACCAGCAGAGAACATCCCTTATAACCCCCCCCCCATTTGTAAGAGCTAATTTCCCTATTACCTAGTACATGAAACTAGAAACAAAATTGGTGTATTCAGTTAAATAACCTCTTAAGACACGCAAGAAATATAAGGGGTGAGTGCTCCCCCCCCCCATCACCTGTAAAACAATTAAATTTAAAAAAAATATCATGTGGACGGGGCGGGGGGACTAGGAATCCCCCCCTTGTACCAACCTCCTGTGAGACGTCAAAGAAGAAGGGGAGTAGAGGGGAGAATAACTTCTCCCCAAACTGTTTTCCTTTTTTGATGTCGGCTACCCCCCAATTAAAGGGGAAACAGCCAAGGTATATGTATGTATGTATGTATCATGAGAAGTAAGTGAAATGCAACAAGCAAAGACCGTAGATTCTCACGAAATTAGACCCTGAATTTCTCTATCATCCTCGAGAACAATTACTGACGATACAATATACGTTATAATTACAACAACCCGGAACTTGAGTATTTCAAGAGCTTGACACCTTTATCCATAACGACCTGGATGCTAATTACTACATTAATTTGAGCTGTCAACGGCATGAGTAATTACTTGTTATTAACTGGAGATTTATTACACAAGTAGAAGCAGAGAGAGAAAAAAAGAGAACAATCTCATTATAATGAAATATTCTGCAATTTCAGTTCGTATTCTGTAAGAGATGGAACTATTCAGACACTATAAGGAGCTGAATGCCTATTCAGTTACAACTGAGCTTTTGAAAGCACATGATGTCTGATTAACAATTCACTGGACTGGGCTGCTTGCAAGTTTAGGCATCAATGACTTACTCTTAATGGTTGCTGGCTGATAAAGTAAGCATTAAGGCATGATGTATAAAGGTGATTAAAACTTTCTATAATAACAATGAAAATGGAAACTCTACAGAAACAGAATTATAATAATAATAATAATAATAATAATAATAATAATAATAATAATAATAATAATAATAATAATAATAATAATAATAATAATAATAATAATAATAATAATAATAATAATAATAATAATAATAATAATAATAATAATAATAATAATTTATTTAATATATTATATTAACCATATCCATACTGAAAGTGCGGCTCTCCGTTTTATTTTCATGACAAAAGTCATCGCTAGATGAAAACTACAAAATAAAAATATTTGAAGATAATTTCCGTAATAGGTATCTCCCTCCCGACTAGGTTTGTTAGACAACTGTTTTTAACTTGAACTTCGAAGAAAATAAAAAAAATATCTTTTTACAAAACTATCGGAATATATATAAAGTAGGAATTGAGTATTAAAGTATCATTAGGTTACATACCTCGTAAATTGAAGTATTTTGTAAATGTATGAGTACCTTAATATAAAACAAGAAAATTTGGATTAAAAGGAAAAAAAATAAAATAATAAAAAATCCCGTTTTATATTTAGCTTTGAAGAGGAGATTTAATTAACATAAACAGAAAACAATATGAAAAAAATTTCTTCTTACCCGAGAACCTGAATAACTTTAAAGAATACCAGGTTAAGAAAAAAAATAGTATTCTTTTAATAAATCTGGTTTCAATATTTAATGGTCAAGAGAGAAATCACACATTAGCAAAACAGATAATTAACAAAAGCATTTGGTGAGTCATGCATAAAACTCTCCCTCTGCTTGATTACCTACTTATAATACACTAAAACTCTCCCTCTGCTTGATTACCTACTTATAATACACCACAAAAAGATTAAGGAAGTTAACAGGAATTTTGTAAACTATCTACAAAGCTACAATATGGGGACCGCCGTAGCGTAATCGGCAGAATACTCGACTCGGGAGGTGATGAATCTACGTTCGAGCCCATTGCTAGGTGACAGGAAGGGGATCCAGCCCTAATTCCCTATTTCATTCCATCTGTGTCCACCCCAAGATGGGGAACTAATAGAGACTTATAAAACGCGACACGGATAAAAAATGGCTGAAAACGATGGTTGATGCATATTTTCACCAAATTTTTCTAGAAAAATGATAAGAGCTCTCTAGTTACACGACTAGAGAGCTCTGTTCTCATATTAAATACTTAACTAGCAAGACAGAAACAAACAAATAAATATAAAGGCAGAAAACCAAGAATGAAACAAAACCAAGTGAGAAGCTTCTACTTCCCAAGAACATCCTTGATCATATATCCCTCCCTCTTTTATTGACTTGGCACTGATTACATTTAATGAGTACACAGAAGAGCAATTGCCGAGGTCTATTACTCAAATAAAAAAAAGGGAGAAGAGGTGGACTAGAAGTGTTTACCCAATTGTTTCCCTTCTGGCAGAATGGAAATATCCGAAGTGTTTGATTATTCTATCTGTAGTTGGACTCTGTATGTTGATATTGGAAATGAAAGTGCTGACTGGTCTAGTTACTATATATCAGTATTTTCAAAAGAAAAGAGAATTTCAGTATATATAAAAGGCATTATATTATCAAAAAACTTATCTCATCAAAACAGAACTATTATTGGACAATTTTATCTTGTAAAAATGATACATTCATTGGAGTTGTTTCAATATTTATAGTCTTCAGCATTAAGTTCTTTGCGATATTTCGTAAATATTCAACACAGAGTTCTCTTATTTTATTTTCTTCTTTCTAATGAAGTATTTTCATCTCTTCGACATATAATTATTTCTGGAATATCTAGCATATTCCTGATCTTACTTCCAATCTAAATTATTTTTCTCATCGTCGATGAGAATGATCTATTTCTCTCCTTTATCGGTACTCTTTCCATTGCTGTTCTAATGAATTGGCGAGTTGAATCCCTCTCCCGCTGGCAAGGCCACGTAACACACTCCTAGCAGCCTCGTCACACAGGTACTGTGTGGAGATTTGTAGCTCACAGATTGGCCGGCAGGTACTGTTTCTCTCCTTCCACTTCCATACTCTGGAACTCTCTTCCTCTTTCCGTCTACCCTAACTCTTATGACCTCCTCTTTCAAAAATAGAGATCTATCATTTCAGGGCCTAATCTTGCCATATTTCTAAGTCTTACTTTGACTATTCTTTCAGCCTGTATTGCTTATCATTCTCTTATTTCTCCCAGTCCATAAGCTGCTACTTTATCTTAAATGCTTCCTTGGTGCCCGGGCCCGATGAAGGCAATTATCTTTGCCAGTCCCGGTGTCACACTCATAAAAACATTTAGAAATATTCTTATTGGAAATCCTAATCTTTTCAATTCAGTGATACAAGGAGAAACCCTGAGTAACTCAACATAAACTGATTAAAAATAATGAGTCATGAATATTCACTTTCAACCCTATTGTTTATATACGGATAAAAAGTTAAAAAAAAAAGGGTGAGGTGGCATTGGTCAAAGCCTTTTGATCCCTAAGAGATTACAGAGAACAAGAGGAAAATAAGAGGAGGAGGAGGAGGAGAAGATAAATATATAAACATGCCACAAATAATACATATTTCCTACTATAATATGTAAGAAAATTAAATATCGAAAATGGACAGATATTTTACAATATGACATAAAAGAAAATTGAAATTTCAAAAGTTCAACATAATACGTGTGAATGATTAGCGTGTGTGTGTGTGTGTGTGTGTGTGTGTGTGTGTGTGTGTGTGTGTGTGTGTGTGTGTGTGTGTGTGCGCATACAGTATATATATATATATATATATATATATATATATATATATATATATATATATATATATATATATATATATATATATATATATATATATATATATATATATATATATATATATATATATATATATATATATATATATATATATATATATATATATATATATATATATATATACATATATATATATATATATATATATATATATATATATATATATATATATATATATATATATATATATACATATATATATATACAGGATTGTACATCACCTTTTTGTAGAGGGATATCAAAACAAGAAGTATTAGTAATGAATATTTATTAATTAAATCTTATCTTAAACCATAATGTATCATGCTCTCAATATTTAGTGCGGAAGTTTTGCACGTCTTTCGTAGCTTGCAATCTAGAGTAGTATGATCGGAGAAGCGACTCGATGAGATAAGTGTCGAACTCTAGACCCTCTGATACATCTTGTTCACATGCTTGCCATTTAAAAACCTGTCAACATAACGTTCTTGGGTCATCTTAGCCTCCGCTCTGTTTAAGGATTGCTCCAATGTGTCCGACGGCGTTGAAGTACGGTGAATTTCCAGGCCATTCACTTCGATAAAAAAAAAATCAATCGTAAGAGTTTTTCATCATAATTTGCGTCTCGATTGCGCGAAAGTATGGAGTACTGTCCTATGGAAAACACACTTCGTCAAAGTCAAACACGTTTTCAAACTCTTTCAAGAACAGCATCACCACTTTCTCCAAAAATATCTCTCGAAAGTAAGTTCTCATCCAACTCCATCCCTCTCCCTTGATAACCCAAAAGTGGGGCTCCACAGAGAAGCACAAAACTTCCAATTCATTTTAAGCTTGTCATGATTCTTGATATTATTTGCTGTCTTCGGATTTTTCTTCATTAAAGGCTCAGATCCAGTCATTTTGGAAATTAGGACGGAGAAGGGTCCAGACAAAGAATTTTTTCGTCACTTTGGAAGAGAAGGAAGTTTTCTTCCTCCCAGTTAGACAAATTGTCACAAAACCAAAGGCAGTCTTCATCAGCTACAGTGGATTTCGCGGGGCTTAGAATTGCGTGGAAATCCTTCATCCCTCCTCACTAACCATACCAACGAACCAACTGCTGCTTCTCAGTCTTTCCTCAGCATTCATTGATCACGTGCGTAACAACTATATTATTTTTCGTAATTTCCTACATGATTCGGAAATTATGTGTTCAACATTTAGTAACCCAACTTTCACTTAGCCCAGTTTGTTGACAATCCACATCTGGGTAGTGAAGGTAGCTCCGACATTCATGGCCACGCGATAAGCATTAACCTGGATTCGGTCAACACAAAGAGTTTCACTGTCTCCAAGTTCAAAAGGCATAGGGGTAATCCAAGCAGCAAATTATATTTGGAAAACAAGGAAGAACAAAGTCAAATAATAATAAAAATATACGATTCATGGTTTTCTCCCTAGCCAGCATGCTAAAGTTTATGTACCACCCAGTACACACACACACACACACACACACACACACACACACACACACACACACACACACACACACACACACAATTAGGTAATCACAATTAGGTAATCACACACACACACACACATATATATATATATATATATATATATATATATATATATATATATATATATATATATATATATATATATGTGTGTGTGTGTGTGTGTGTGTGTGTGTGTGTGTGTGTGTGTGTGTGTGTGTGATTACCTAATTGTGATTACCTAATTGTGTTTACGGGAAAGAGCCCAAAGCTCGTATCTTCCCGTCTCCTGATCGGTTCCATTTTTAGACTTAGTGATACTTATCATACCTGTCCTTAAAACTATGGATTGAGGTAGCATTAACTACCTCCTCGCTTAGCGAATTCCAATTATCAACTACTCTTACACTGAAAAAGTATTTCCTTACATCCTGCAAACAAGTTTTCTTCCGAAGCTTCAAACTATGACCTCTAGTTCTAGAGCCAGCCATATCGAAATATCGATCCCTATCCACTCTATCATAACCATGAAGGAATTTAAAGACTGTCACCATATCCCCCCTTACTCTTCTAGCTTCGAGTGATGGCAAGTCTAATTCCCTCAGCCTCTCATCATAACCGAGATTGCGTATTTCTGGCACCAGTTTCGTGGCATGTCTTTGAACTTTTTCAAGCTTAGCTATGTGCTTTTTCAAGTGCGGATTCCAAAAGAGGGCTGCATATTCGAGTTTTGGCCTCACATAGGTTACATAAATATTTCTGAACATTTCCTTGTCCATGTGCCTGAAGGCTACCCTTACATTTGATAAGAATGCATATGCTGCCCTTACTACGCCATTTATATGTATTTCTGGAGACAAATCTGCCAATAAGTTTACTCCTAGATCTCTCTCATTTTCTGTCTCCTGAAGTTGTACTCCAGCCACCGAGTAGTCAAGCTTGGGCCTTCTTGCACTTGTACCCATTCTCATTACCTTACATTTTGAGGTATTGAATTTCATTAGCCACTTTTCTGACCACTCATGCAGATTATTTAGATCCTCCTGAAGTTCTCTACCATTGTTCTCGTTTTTTACTTTCTTCACAATCTTTGCATCATCTGCAAACATATTCATGAATGAATTTACAGACTCTGGTAGGTCATTTACATATACAAGGAACAAAAGTGGCCCTAAAACTGAACCCTGTGGAACTCCACTACTAACTCTTCTCCATTCAGACACTGAGTGTCTTACTCTAACCCTCTGTTCCCTTCCTTCTAAGTAACCATTGATTGCAGCTTCCTAATAAGTCTCCCATGTGGAACAGTGTCAAACGCTTTCTGGAAGTCTAGGAATATGCAATCTGCCCAGCCCTCTCTTTCCTGTAAGATTTGGCTTACCTCATCATAAAATTCTAATAAGTTTGTTACTGTTGATCTTCCTTCTCTGAAGCCATGTTGCCTCACTGACAAAAAGTTGAAGGATTCCAAGTGAAGAGAGATATGTTTCCTTAGTAGTTTCTCCATAAGTTTGCAAACTATGCTGGTCAAGGAAACTGGTCTATAGTTCAGAGCCGTATCCCTCCTTCCCTTTTTGAAGATAGGTATCACATTTGCTTGTTTCCAGCATCTTGGAATCTCCCCCGACTCCAATGACTCCTTAAATATGATACTTAGTGCCACTGATATTGTGTTTGCGCATTTTTTAAGCACATGAGGGGATATGTCATCAGGACCTGTAGCTTTATGAACATCTAAATCCATCAGCGCCTTGCATACCTCTGTGGCTGTAAGGTTGATGTTCTCTAATACCGGCCCTTGAGCTTCTATCACTGCAATCTGAGGGGGTGGGGTATTTTCTACTGTAAATACTGACTGAAACTCCTTGTTCAATTCTTTGCAGATCTCTTCGTCCGTCTCAGTGATGCTTCCATCCGCTCTCTTTAGCCTTAAAACCTGTTCTTTTACCTTCAGTTTTCCTCTGATAAAGCTGTGGAAAAGCTTGGGATTTTCTTTAGCCTTCCTGGTGATGTCCCTCTCATAATCTTTCTCTGCCTCTCTCCTTTTACTTAGGTAGTCATTTCTTGCTCTTTTGTAGGTTTGCCAGGCATTTATGTTTTTTCTCCTCCTATACCTTTTCCAGCATTTGTCTCTCCACTCCTTAGCTCTTTTACACCCATTATCGAACCATTTCTCTCTGGCATGAATTACACCTACTTTGGTGACAGGTATGCAGCAATCTACTATCTTCCCATATTTCTCACAAAAGATGTCATACATTTCTTGTACAGATTTGTTGTAAAATAAGGTTCTCCAGTCAATAACTGCAAAAAGCTCATTCATTTTGATGTAATCTCCTTTCTGATAGTTCCTCCTCATGTCCTCAGTGCCTCTACTCTCAGGAAGAATGTCTTCAATGATATACTCCATCAACAACACACAGTGGTCACTCTTTCCAATTGGTGGTTCATACTCAATATTTTCAATATCCAACACATTATCTGTGAACACCAGATCAAGTAGTGATGGCTCATCCCCACCCCTGGCTCTTGTTGGTTCCATTACATGTTGGTGTAGGAAATTCCCTTGTACGCAATCTAGGAATCTTGCCCCAAAGGAGTCCTCACCACTGTGTGGGTCAAGATTTATCCAATCTATCTCTTTATGATTAAAGTCTCCCATAATCAAAATCCTACATTTTTTCTCCCGCGCCATGTTAACAACTGAGTTTATGACTTCAATCGTACCTATATGACTTTCCTCATAAATTTCAAGCCTATTTTGGTTCCTTGGTGGGTTGTATACAACAGTTATTATAATGCTCTCTGACCCAGTATTTATGCGAGCAACAAGAAATTCCCTGAACTCACTTTCTATAGCCAAGTTTATCTCTTCAACTTGAATCCTCTCACTTATGAGCAGTGCTATCCCTCCACCAGTCCTCTCAGATCTTTCGACCCTTAGTATTCTGAAGCCCTTAGGAAAAACTGTGACACTGTTTATGTCCTCACTCAACTTAGTCTCTGTAATTGCTACTATATCTGCCTTACTGTTGTGAATCCTATCTTTTAATTCTACTGCCTTACCAGCTAATCCATCAGCATTTGTGTATAACAATCTTAATGAGGCCCCATCCCCTGATCTTCTGTCATTATCTTCTTTATCTCCCCTTTGTCTGGAAGTATTCCGTAACGAAAATTTTTCTTCTCTTCTTCATTTCTTTCATCATTTAACCTTCTTGCCTCTTGCAACAAGTTTTTGATCTTTCCCATCTCTTCCTGTGTTCTGTATCGTCTAATGAACACTTCTTTGCATTCTTGAAGGTCTTTTAGACTTTTTTTTCTCAACAATATTTCCCTACATGTCTCCCCTCTCTCAAAGGTTACTTTTGTTGGTCTCGGCTTTCCTTCCCTCGAATATTTACCTAGTTGGTGTATGTTTACAATATCCTCAGGACCACATACTACTCCAAGCTTTCTTATCAGGTCTACAACCCTAGCTTTATTTTCTTCAAGTCTCCCCTGCCATGTTGGCTCCTGGGATTCACTTATGCCTGAGATTACCACTGTCTTCTCCTTATCAAGTGCCTGTCTGATGAGTGGGTTTGCCCTTTCCATCACAACGTCTTTCATTTTTTCGATTACTGTCTCTTTATAGTCAACTGTTTGTATGTTTTCCAGTGCCACCACCTTTACAGCCTCTTTTACTGCCACATTCCCCTTTA
Organism: Halocaridina rubra; assembly: GCA_037179515.1. Classification (NCBI taxonomy): domain Eukaryota; kingdom Metazoa; phylum Arthropoda; class Malacostraca; order Decapoda; family Atyidae; genus Halocaridina; species Halocaridina rubra. The sequence goes on from JAXCGZ010013717.1 coordinate 19,666, forward strand.
GTGCATCAGCAAAGGACGTTTTCATGGCATCATTTTCCATATTCAGCTCCTGGAACTCTTTTCTGAACTGTTCAATGTTTTCCTTAATCTGAACATTCCAAGCAGCAATCTCGTCTCTCTCAGAAGATAGCAGTGAACTAACATCTAATTCCTTTAGGTTGTCATTTAGCTGTTTGTTTTTATCTTCTTGTTTAGAAATTCTAGATTCTAGTTGACTCTTTTCCCCTTCCAGCTTCTTTATTCTTTTTTCTAGTTCCTTTCTCTCCTGCCCTTGTGCTTTATTTGCTTCCTCCAAAGATCTTATTTGTTCTCTGAGTGTTTCATTCTCTTTCATTTCTCCATCCATATTCCGAATTTTATCATCAAGGCTTGTAACCATTTCCTCTAACTTCTTGATTCTCTGTTTAAGTCCTCTGATGACTACCCCTTCTCCCGACCCATGGGTGGGAGAGGTTTGGGACAGAGATGGCTTCATTTTTATGTTCTCCCTCTCACAGAATATAGAAAGAAGACGAGAAAGAGGGAAAAAAAAAAGAAAAGAGAAAAACTTCTAATTTACCTTCACACAGAATTTTTATATCTCCATATAAGTGCTATTTAGTGACTCAGTTTGTCTCCTTTCTGGTAACACACATCTTAACTTAAAAACTTGACCATGGTAATTTACGTATAAAAAGAAAAAGAAAAACAAAAGTCAAACCTGAAGGAAAATTCGAATTTGTGTTCGAGGTGGCACCCACCTGTTTCTGTTATATATTCTTCCTAACTGATAAACTGACTTGCTAACCAAGATAAGTTATCACGGGATTTAGACTTTACATTTAACTCAATATATATACAAAATAACAAAATAGCAAACGAGAAAGCTAAAAGAAAAGCAAAAAAAAAAAAATGAAGAAAATAGGACTGCTGTACTACTTGGCAACTTAACTCAGTACTGTTGACAGGTGGGTATTTGGTAATTTTTTGTTGTTTTATTATTCAATTTTTTCGTGTATCAAACTAACTAACTAGTTAATATAAATGGGAAGGATACTGTTTTTAACAATATATAGAACCACAGGATCAGGTAAAACGGCTTAAGAGCTTTCCCCAGTTTACACAAAAAATTAGGTAATGTGGTGTGAGGCTCCACGTCTGGCAACTCTTCTAGATTTCCCTCAAGGCAGAAACTGGGCGGCAGCTTCTCTCTCTTCCTCACGAAAAAGTTCTCAATTTTTTTCCTTTAATATGAACAGTCTCGCCTTACAACAAATATTAGTTTTTGTACTCACAATACTCTGCACGATTTCAGATTTTTGGAAATTATGGTAAAGTTTTCCACTAAGCACTTTAGTCACTCGAAACTTTAAAATTTAAGAGGAGCAATTCCGTGTGTCACTGAACGCGCGGTGGTGTGTGTGTGTGTGTGTGTGTGTGTGTGTGATTACCTAATTGTGATTACCTAATTGTGTTTACGGGAAAGAGCCCAAAGCTCGTATCTTCCCGTCTCCTGATCGGTTCCATTTTTAGACTTAGTGATGCTTATCATACCTGTCCTTAAAACTATGGATTGAGATAGCATTAACTACCTCCTCGCTTAGCCAATTCCAATTATCAACTACTCTTACACTGAAAAAGTATTTCCTTACATCCTGCAAACAAGTTTTCTTCCGAAGCTTCAAACTATGACCTCTAGTTCTAGAGCCAGCCATATCGAAATATCGATCCCTATCCACTCTATCATAACCATGAAGGAATTTAAAGACTGTCACCATATCCCCCCTTACTCTTCTAGCTTCGAGTGATGGCAAGTCTAATTCCCTCAGCCTCTCATCATAACCGAGATTGCGTATTTCTGGCACCAGTTTCGTGGCATGTCTTTGAACTTTTTCAAGCTTAGCTATGTGCTTTTTCAAGTGCGGATTCCAAAAGGGGGCTGCATCTTCGAGTTTTGGCCTCACATGGGTTACATAAATATTTCTGAACATTTCCTTGTCCATGTGCCTGAAGGCTACCCTTACGTTTGATAAGAATGCATATGCTGCCCTTACTACGCCATTTATATGTATTTCTGGAGACAAATCTGCCAGTATGTTTACTCCTAGATCTCTCTCATTTTCTGTCTCTTGAAGTTGTACTCCAGCCACCGAGTAGTCAAGCTTGGGCCTTCTTGCACTTGTACCCATTCTCATTACCTTACATTTTGAGGTATTGAATTTCATTAGCCACTTTTCTGACCACTCATGCAGATTATTTAGATCCTCCTGAAGTTCTCTACCATTGTTCTCGTTTTTTACTTTCTTCACAATCTTTGCATCATCTGCAAACATATTCATGAATGAATTTACAGACTCTGGTAGGTCATTTACATATACAAGGAACAAAAGTGGCCCTAAAACTGATCCCTGTGGAACTCCACTACTAACTCTTCTCCATTCAGACACTGAGTGTCTTACTCTAACCCTCTGTTCCCTTCCTTCTAAGTAAGTTTTTATCCATTCCAAGACATTTCCACCTATTCTAGCCATTGATTGCAGCTTCCTAATAAGTCTCCCATGTGGAACAGTGTCAAACGCTTTCTGGAAGTCTAGGAATATGCAATCTGCCCAGCCCTCTCTTTCCTGTAAGATTCGGCTTACCTCATCATAAAATTCTAATAAGTTTGTTACTGTTGATCTTCCTTCTCTGAAGCCATGTTGCCTCACTGACAAAAAGTTGAAGGATTCCAAGTGAAGAGAGATATGTTTCCTTAGTAGTTTCTCCATAAGTTTGCAAACTATGCTGGTCAAGGAAACTGTTCTATAGTTCAGAGCCGTATCCCTCCTTCCCTTTTTGAAGATAGGTATCACATTTGCTTGTTTCCAGCATCTTGGAATCTCCCCCGACTCCAGTGACTCCTTAAATATGATACTTAGTGCCACTGATATTGTGTTTGCGCATTTTTTAAGCACATGAGGGGATATGTCATCAGGACCTGTAGCTTTATGAACATCTAAATCCATCAGTGCTTTGCATACCTCTGTGGCTGTAAGGTTGATGTTCTCTAGTACCGGCCCTTGAGCTTCTATCACTGCAATCTGAGGGGGTGGGGTATTTTCTACTGTAAATACTGACTGAAACTCCTTGTTCAATTCTTTGCAGATCTCTTCGTCCGTCTCAGTGATGCTTCCATCCGCTCTCTTTAGCCTTAAAACCTGTTCTTTTACCTTCAGTTTTCCTCTGATAAAGCTGTGGAAAAGCTTGGGATTTTCTTTAGCCTTCCTGGTGATGTCCCTCTCATAATCTCTCTCTGCCTCTCTCCTTTTACTTAGGTAGTCATTTCTTGCTCTTTTGTAGGTTTGCCAGGCATTTATGTTTTTTCTCCTCCTATACCTTTTCCAGCATTTGTCTCTCCACTCCTTAGCTCTTTTACACCCATTATCGAACCATTTCTCTCTGGCATGAATTACACCTACTTTGGTGACAGGTATGCAGCAATCTACTATCTTCCCATATTTCTCACAAAAGATGTCATACATTTCTTGTACAGATTTGTTGTAAAATAAGGTTCTCCAGTCAATAACTGCAAAAAGCTCATTCATTTTGATGTAATCTCCTTTCTGATAGTTCCTCCTCATGTCCTCAGTGCCTCTACTCTCAGGAAGAATGTCTTCAATGATATACTCCATCAACAACACACAGTGGTCACTCTTTCCAATTGGTGGTTCATACTCAATATTTTCAATATCCAACACATTATCTGTGAACACCAGATCAAGTAGTGATGGCTCATCCCCACCCCTGGCTCTTGTTGGTTCCATTACATGTTGGTGTAGGAAATTCCCTTGTACGCAATCTAGGAATCTTGCCCCAAATGAGTCCTCACCACTGTGTGGGTCAAGATTTATCCAATCTATCTCTTTATGATTAAAGTCTCCCATAATCAAAATCCTACATTTTTTCTCCCGCGCCATGTTAACAACTGAGTTTATGACTTCAATCGTACCTATATGACTTTCCTCATAAATTTCAAGCCTATTTTGGTTCCTTGGTGGGTTGTATACAACAGTTATTATAATGCTCTCTGACCCAGTATTTATGCGAGCAACAAGAAATTCCCTGAACTCACTTTCTATAGCCAAGTTTATTTCTTCAACTTGAATCCTCTCACTTATGAGCAGTGCTATCCCTCCACCAGTCCTCTCAGATCTTTCGACCCTTAGTATTCTGAAGTCCTTAGGAAAAACTGTGACACTGTTTATGTCCTCACTCAACTTAGTCTCTGTAATTGCTACTATATCTGCCTTACTGTTGTGAATCCTATCTTTTAATTCTACTGCCTTACCAGCTAATCCATCAGCATTTGTGTATAACAATCTTAATGAGGCCCCATCCCCTGATCTTCTGTCATTATCTTCTTTATCTCCCCTTTGTCTGGAAGTATTCTGTAACGAAAATTTTTCTTCTCTTCTTCATTTCTTTCATCATTTAACCTTCTTGCCTCTTGCAACAAGTTTTTGATCTTTCCCATCTCTTCCTGTGTTCTGTATCGTCTAATGAACACTTCTTTGCATTACCTAATTGTGATTACCTAATTGTGTTTACGGGAAAGAGCCCAAAGCTCGTATCTTCCCGTCTCCGCATCGGTTCCATTTTATACTTAGTGATGCTTATCATACCTGTCCTTAAAACTATAGATTGAGATAGCATTAACTACCTCCTCGCTTAGCCAATTCCAATTATCAACTACTCCTACACTGAAAAAGTATTTTCTTACATCCTGCAAAGAAGTTTTCTTACGAAGCTTCAAACTATGACCTCTAGTTCCAGAGCCAGCCATATCAAAATATCGATCCCTATCCACTCTATCATAACCATGAAGGAATTTAAAGACTGTCACTATACCCCCCCTCACTCTTCTAGCTTCGAGTGATGGTAAGTGTGATTACCTAATTGTGATTACCTAATTGTGTTTACGGGAAAGAGCCCAAAGCTCGTATCTTCCCGTCTCCTCATCGGTTCCATTTTATACTTAGTGATACTTATCATACCTGTCCTTAAAACTATGGATTGAGATAGCATTAACTACCTCCTCGCTTAGCCAATTCCAATTATCAACTACTCTTACACTGGAAAAGTATTTCCTTACATCTTGCAAAGAAGTTTTCTTACGAAGCTTCAAACTATGACCTCTAGTTCTAGAGCCAGCCATATTAAAATATCGATCCCTATCCACTCTATCATAACCATGAAGGAATTTAAAGACTGTCACCATATCCCCCCTCACTCTTCTAGCTTCGAGTGATGGTAAGTCTAATTCCCTCAGCCTCTCATCATAACTGAGATTGCGTATTTCTGGCACCAGTTTCGTGGCATGTCTTTGAACTTTTTCAAGCTTAGCTATGTACTTTTTCAAGTGCGGATTCCAAAAGGGGGCTGCATATTCGAGTTTTGGCCTCACATAGGTTACATAAATATTTCTGAACATTTCCTTGTCCATGTGCCTGAAGGCTACCCTTACATTTGATAAGAATGCATATGCTGCCCTTACTATGCCATTTATATGTATTTCTGGAGACAAATCGGCCAGTATGTTTACTCATAGATCTCTCTCATTTTCTGTCTCTTGAAGTTGTACTCCAGCCACCGAGTAGTCAAACTTGAGCCTTCTTGCACTTGTACCCATTCTCATTACCTTACATTTTGAAGTATTGAATTTCATTAGCCACTTTTCTGACCACTCATGCAGATTATTTAGATCCTCCTGAAGTTCTCTACCATTGTTCTCGTTTTTAACTTTCTTCACAATCTTTGCATCATCTGCAAACATATTCATGAATGAATTTACAGACTCTGGTAGGTCATTTACATATACAAGGAACAAAAGTGGCCCTGAAACTGAACCCTGTGGAACTCCACTACTAACTCTTCTCCATTCAGACACTGAGTGTCTTACTCTAACCCTCTGTTCCCTTCCTTCTAAGTAAGTTTTTATCCATTCCAAAACATTTCCACCTATTCTAGCCATTGATTGCAGCTTCCTAATAAGTCTCCCATATGGAACAGTGTCAACAGAGTGTATGATTACCTAATTGTGATTACCTAATTGTGTTTATGGGAAAGAGCCCAAAGCTCGTATCTTCCCGTCTCCTGATTGGTTCCATTTTAGACTTAGTGATACTTATCATACCTGTCCTTAAATCTATGGATTGAGATAGCATTAACTACCTCCTCGCTTAGCGAATTCCAATTATCAACTACTCTTACACTGAAAAAGTATTTCCTTACATCCTGCAAAGAAGTTTTCTTACGAAGCTTCAAACTATGAGCTCTGTGTGTGTGTGTGTGATTACCTAATTGTGATTACCTAATTGTGTTTACGGGAAAGAGCCCAAAGCTCGTATCTTCCCGTCTCCTCATCGGTTCCATTTTATACTTAGTGATACTTATCATACCTGTCCTTAAAACTATGGATTGAGATAGCATTAACTACCTCCTCGCTTAGCCAATTCCAATTATCAACTACTCTTACACTGAAAAAGTATTTCCTTACATCCTGCGAAGAAGTTTTCTTACGAAGCTTCAAACTATGACCTCTAGTTCTAGAGCCAGCCATATCAAAATATCCATCCCTATTCACTCTATCATAACCATGAAGGAATTTAAAGACTGTCACCATATTCCCCCTCACTCTTCTAGCTTCGAGTGATGGTAAGTCTAATTCCCTCAGCCTCTCATCATAACTGAGATTGCGTATTTCTGGCACCAGTTTCGTGGCATGTCTTTGAACTTTTTCAAGCTTAGCTATGTGCTTTTTCAAGTGCGGATTCCAAAAGGGGGCTGCATATTCGAGTTTTGGCCTCACATAGGTTACATAAATATTTCTGAACATTTCCTTGTCCATGTGCCTGAAGGCTACCCTTACATTTGATAAGAATGCATATGCTGCCCTTACTATGCCATTTATATGTATTTCTGGAGACAAATCGGCCAGTATGTTTACTCATAGATCTCTCTCATTTTCTGTCTCTTGAAGTTGTACTCCAGCCACCGAGTAGTCAAACTTGAGCCTTCTTGCACTTGTACCCATTCTCATTACCTTACATTTTGAAGTATTGAATTTCATTAGCCACTTTTCTGACCACTCATGCAGATTATTTAGATCCTCCTGAAGTTCTCTACCATTGTTCTCGTTTTTTACTTTCTTCACAATCTTTGCATCATCTGCAAACATATTCATGAATGAATTTACAGACTCTGGTAGGTCATTTACATATACAAGGAACAAAAGTGGCCCTAAAACTGAACCCTGTGGAACTCCACTACTAACTCTTCTCCATTCAGACACTGAGTGTCTTACTCTAACCCTCTGTTCCCTTCCTTCTAAGTAAGTTTTTATCCATTCCAAAACATTTCCACCTATTCTAGCCATTGATTGCAGCTTCCTAATAAGTCTCCCATATGGAACAGTGTCAACAGAGTGTATGATTACCTAATTGTGATTACCTAATTGTGTTTACGGGAAAGAGCCCAAAGCTCGTATCTTCCCGTCTCCTGATTGGTTCCATTTTAGACTTAGTGATACTTATCATACCTGTCCTTAAAACTATGGATTGAGATAGCATTAACTACCTCCTCGCTTAGCGAATTCCAATTATCAACTACTCTTACACTGAAAAAGTATTTCCTTACATCCTGCAAAGAAGTTTTCTTACGAAGCTTCAAACTATGAGCTCTGTGTGTGTGTGTGTGTGATTACCTAATTGTGATTACCTAATTGTGTTTACGGGAAAGAGCCCAAAGCTCGTATCTTCCCGTCTCCTCATCGGTTCCATTTTATACTTAGTGATACTTATCATACCTGTCCTTAAAAC
>JAXCGZ010013717.1:30000-60000 GCA_037179515.1 Halocaridina rubra
TTTCTTAGGCATTTCAAAGTGTTTATCATTTTTCTCATTTTCTTTAGTATCTAATCTTTTGATTCATCATTAATATCATCTTTTTTCTTAATTTAAATATTTACCCGTTTTCATCCTCACAATAGCTTACCGTTTTTATCTTATTTTTTTTTATCTTTTTTCCTTTTTTTTTCCCTGAGTGCACTTGACACATAAAAATTGCATCAAATTTTCGTATGAAAAAGAAATTCATTTCCAAATTATTTTCGTAAATTATTATCAATGAAATTGCTTAAAAGACCCTAGATTAAAAATATTAAGAGGAATTCTCTAGTCTTCATATCAAAAATAAATATAAAAATGATTCTTCATAATAAAAGTCCACATGTTCAGGATTCCATTTGCAGGTTATAAACGGAGAATGTGCAACAGTATATTCTCAAGATGCAAAACTGTAATTTCATGAAGAGGTGCATATATCAGTTGTTCTTTTCTAATGAATAAAAATGAGACTTGAAGCTTAAGTTTCCAAGAATAAAAAAAAAAGTCAACTGGCTTTTTGGGACACAAATATATTTTCAGAAAATAATTTGTCAATTCCAAGTTCATTTGAAATATAAAAGTTTGAATCAAAGTTTACTCTCCAAGACTTGTAATGCATTAAAATAAAAATAATAATCTAAGTTTACAAAAAAAGAGAAATTCAAGCTTATATAAAATTAGAATTAAAACTTGCTTTGCAAAATGAAATTAAGATATTCAAATTTGCATATTGAGAATTTCAAGCTTACTACTTTTCGCAAAATAACTTGAGAAATTTATGCTAACGTTTCAAGAACTAAAATTTAAAGCACACCGTGAGAATTTAAATATAACATTTCAAGATATTAATGAGAATTTAAAACTAACACTTCAAGACTCCAATGCGAATTTAAAACTAACATTTAAAGACTCCAATGAGAATTTAAAACTCCTATTTGAGGAAATCAAGAGACACAGTAGATTTTTTAAAGTACAAGAAGCAAATGAAAAATTCTAAGCTTAACATTTTCCTCTTCTTCCATTTTTCCTCCTTGTCTTCAAGTTTTTATCTTCCATTTTTCCTCCTCTTCCATTTTTCCTCCTCTTCTTCCATTATTCCTCCTTGTCTTCCATTTTTTTTCTTCCATTTTTCCTCCTCTTCTTCCATTTTATCTCCTTGTCTTCTATTTTTCCTCCTCCATTTTTCCTCCTCTTGCATTTTTTCTTCTATTTTTCCTCCTCTTCTTCCAAAACATTCCAGGAAACCAATAACATTGTAATGTTCTTAGAAAGTTAAACTTACATTAGGAAAATTATAGAATTTAAACTTATATGCAAATTCATTAAAGAACCTGTTTAAGCTTAAGAAACAAAACGGGGAATTCCAATATATACGAATTTTTAGAATTTCATTCCAAATACAAAATGAAAATATACCAACAAGATTTTATGAAATATATCAAAGATTTGAACGAAATCAGAGATTTAAACTTATATGTCAAGACCTGAAATGATAAAATTTAAATATCATAACATGAAAGGAAAATGTCTAACATAACTATGAGAAAATAGGAATGACATCCTAAGTTATATTTAAAGATGAAATTTGGTATTATTAAAGATACACTCCATGAAACACGAATTTAAAATTACACTTCAAAAATATGAAATTTCCAAGCTTAATGCAAAAAATATAACCTAAATTTCACGTATAAATTTTCATATATATATATATATATATATATATATATATATATATATATATATATATATATATATATATATATATATATATATATATATATATATATATATATATATATATATATATATATATATATATATATATATATATATATATATATATATATATACATATATATATATATATATATATATATATATATATATATATATATATATATATATATATATATATATATATATATATATATATACATATATATATATATATATATATATATATATATATATATATATATATATATATATATATATATAAGAGAGAGAGAGAGAGAGAGAGAGAGAGAGAGAGAGAGAGAGAGAGAGAGAGAGAGAGAGAGAGAGAGAGAGAGAGAGAGAGAGAGAGAGAGAGAGAGAGAGAGAGAGAGAGAGAGAGAGAGAGAGGAAAATTAAAATTTCGTAATAAATTGATAAAAGTATAAATAGCGAGCTTCATCTCATGGAACAAATATTTGAGTCTCGAAGCTCATCATTATGATTACAAACTTAAGCTTCTTTTAAAAAATGCAAAACGAAACCTTTTTACAGTTTTTTTTTAGAAGCTTAAATTTTGCATTTGCATTTTCATGATACACTTTTATAAACTGAACTTGGAGACATCAGAACATATCATCGGATCAAAAACGTTATGTTGTAAATGGCAGAGAGTATGATTTCAGTTGCAATTACCAGTTTGTTTTTCACAATGAAACATAATACATTTACAACAGAAAAACAATAAAAATATCATAATGGATAAAGTTTTGTTTTGAGATGAAATAAGACTCAAATATCATTATGCTAACAGAACAAAATAAAGATGCAAAAAATAAATTCCAAATTTTGATATTAATAAAACATATCTGTGTTACTTTTTTTCAGTTTTCATTTGATTATGATTACAATTCTTAGTTTTATATCCAATTTATTCATCTACCTATTTATTTTACTTTCTATTCAATTTTTTTTTTTCGTTTCATATTCCATACTGGAACAACTACAGATTACAGAAACGACTATTTTGATGGTGGAAAAAATAGAAAAAAAAAAGTTTATTTTCATGTTTTGCAATATGGAATAATCCTCTCTTTTTGGAGGGTCTTAATTGTTTTTATTTGCTATCACGTAATTATGCTTACTATTGCTAAAGGTATTTTTTTCTTAATACCAATGGGCTTTACAATAAAGATTTTATTCCAATCTCATTTCAGGTTTTTTTTTTTTTTTATTATTATTATTATTATTATTATTATTATTATTATTATTATTATTATTATTATTATTATTATTATTATTATTATTATTATTATTATTATTATTATTATTATTATTATTATTATTATTATTATATTTGTTAAGACTATTACAATTCACTTGAAACACACCTTTTTACCTATTTTTCTCACATTTCTTTTTATCATATATATTTTATTCTATTTCCAAAGGCTACAATTTTTTTTTACAAATTGCAAATTACTCTAGCTTTCATTATTTATTGTGTGGTGTATCATCATTACTACAGTTTATATTTCATATTGTATATGTATCATTTTCATTCTATTATTGGTTTATCCCTTTCATTATTTTGATTTTTTCTTTTTACTTTTTATTATATATATATATATATATATATATATATATATAAATATATATATATATATATATATATATATATATATATATATATATATATATATATATATATATATTTTTTTTTTTTTTTTTTTTTTTTTTTTTTTTTTTTTCATATTACTTCTACTACCTTGTCATGTTAAAATCCTTGGTTGAGTATTAAATGAAAGGCAAGTTTAAGAAGTTTGTTATCTCTGTTGAATTCACTGACATTGTTTCGGATAATGTAACAGTGAAAAAAAATTCTAGACAGCTAAGTTAAAATATAAAAACAATAATTTACTCTTTGCATATGTGAACATATCCCACCCTCATCCGAACACGAAAATAAAAGTGTATATTTACTATGAAAAATTACGCAAATGCTGTCCTAAACTGGGATATCTGCAATAGATTAGTAGGTTGGCCATGGCACCAGCCGCCCGTTGAAAGACTATGACTGAAGGTATAGGATGCAACTAGGACTGATCCAGACAGTTCCGGATTGAGTCTTCCTTGAGGACAGTTCTTTCTTCATGCCTACATCTACACTGAATATTCTGTCTTATTCATTACACATCTTTTGCTATTCCATTACATTTGACAAGTCACAACATTCCCACATCTGTCTCTCTTTCTCTCTTTTTTCCTCATATTTGTTATTATTTATGGAAGGTCCACAGCCAATGGTCCCCAGTACCCGGCATAGAGGGGTGCGAAAAATCTCCGGGGATCATACTGACTCCACTGTTGGCTTGACGGCAGACACACCTGGTGTTAGTAATGGTTCTGGCTTCAACCTTGCACCTCCCAATAGATCTGCTTTTTTTTATCTTCACTATTCTAACATTCCTGGGCTGAACTCTAATCTTTCGTCTGTGGAACGGCACTTGGGCACTTTCCTCCCTAACCTCCTCCTCCTGTCTGAAACCCAGCTGTCTATACATACTTCCACTGACCCATTTCAAATCTCTCACAATAATCTGTATACTCGCTTTTGTTCCAAAGGAGGGGTCTGTGCCTACTGCAACACTAACACTCTTACTGCGAGGCTCATGGACCTTGAATTTCCTGACTTTGATGTTCTCTGGCTAAAAGTCTTTTTCTCCACTACCACTATCTTCCTTTGCTTCTGCTACAGAACTCCAAACTCCACCGAGTTTGTGTCTTTCTTTGAATATCTGTCCTCGTGCCATGAGTCCTTGCTATCTTCTCACCCACATGTCAAAGTTCTCTACATTGGAGACTTCAATGTACACCACAGTGAGCGTCTTCATTCTTCTCACACTGATGTGGGAGGAAGTGAGGCCCTTGCTATCTCTATTACTCACTATCTGGAGCAAATTATCAAACATCCTACTCGTGTTCCCGGTCGTCACGAACATGCAGCAAACACTCTTGACCACGATCTTCCTTTGCTTCTGCTACAGTTCTCCAAACTCCACCGAGTTTGTGTCTTTCTTTGAATATCTGTCCTCGTGCCATGAGTCCTTGCTATCTTCTCACCCACATGCCAAAGTTCTCTACATTGGAGACTTCAATGTACACCACAGTGAGTGTCTTCATTCTTCTCACACTGATGTGGGAGGAAGTGAGGCCCTTGCTTTCTCTATTACTCACTATCTGGAGCAAATTATCAAACATCCTACTCGTGTTCCCGATTATCACGAACATGCAGCAAACACTCTTGACCTATTTTTTTACTTCTAACCCTCCAAACTACTCCTATTCTGTGCTTTCCCCTCTTGGTAAATCTGACCACTCTATGATCTCTGTCTCTTCCATTTTTCCTCCCCCTCCACCAATCCCTCCTACTCACCGCCGCCTTTGGCACTTCGAGCGTACCCAACATGAAAATTTGCGTAACATCCTCTTTGACTTTCCATGGAATGACTACTGCTTTCGATTCCGCAACCCTGATCAGGTAGCTCTAAAAGTTGCCAAGATCATGACCGCGGGAATGGAGGCGAACATTCCCTCTTCTACAAATACTTTCTCTCCCCCTAAACCTTGGTTTGACCGTGCCTGCTCCATGGTTATCCAGGCTAGGAATCGGGCATACCGATCTTACCAAGCCTATCCTTCTGATTTTACACGCTCTGCTTTTATTGTAGCTAGGAATCTCTGTACTGCTCAGATTCGAAGGTCTGAGGCTTCCTTTATAAGAAGGGAAGTTGATGGTCTTAACCCCTCTCCCACTGACAATTGCTTCTGGTCCTTAGCCAAAAACCTCTCCCAAAAACTTCTGTAACTCAAGCTTTCCCCCTCTCATTCATTCTGATGCTTCTATAGCTTGCTCTCCCACTGACAAAGCCACTCTCTTTGGCTCTCATTTTTCTGCCAACTCTTCTATAATGATTCCAGTGCACCTGTTCCTCAATCTTTACCCCTCTCTAACCCTATGTCCTCCCTTATCTTTTCTTCATGCAAAGTTCATAAGGTTCTTCGCTCGCTAAAGACAAACAAGGCATCTGGACCCGATGGTATTCCTGCAAGGTTCCTTAAGGAGTTTGCAGATGAAATGGCTCCCATGCTTTGCCATTTCTTTCGCCTCATTTTGTCAACCAGTATCTTGGAAACATGTTCTAGTTCAACCCGTTCCTAAGGATGACCGCTCTATTCCTTCAAACTACCGACCTATTGCCCTAACCTTCTCCATTGCTAAAGTTTTCAAAACATTGCTCAATATTCACTTCTTGAAACGCCTTGAATCCAACTCACTTATCTCCGATCACCAGTACGGCTTCCGCAAGGCAAGATCCACAGGTGATCTCCTGTCCTATATTACTCATGTATGGTCATCTTCTCTGAGGAACTATGGGGAATCCTTTGTCGTCGCCTTTGATATCTCTAAGGCTTTTGACAAAGTCTGACACAAGGTTCTGTTGGCCAAACTACTTGCCTACGGTTTACCTTTCTGTTTACTGATTTCCAGTTTTCTTACTGACCGTTTTATATCTGTAATTGTTGATGGCGCGACATCTAGCCCTTTCTCTGTTACCAGCGGTGTTCCATAGGGCTCTGTTCTTTCACCTACTCTGTTCCTTCTCTTCATCAATGATCTTCTATAACCTCTCTCTTCCTCTCTTCTTCATGCCTTTGCTGATGATTCTACCATTCACTTTTCCTCTGCCTTTTCTTCACAACCTCCATCTATCACTCGTAATCAGTCTCGTATTACTCTTTCTTCTACTCTTAATTCCGATTTGCAGAGAGTATCTGAGTGGGGCACTCAAGATTTTGTTAAAGTCAAGGCCTCCAAGGCATAGTTTCTGGCTATCTCTTTATCTTCTTCTCCTCCTTATAATCCTATTGTCTTCGAAACTAATGAAATTTATCCTCTTTATTCTATCAACATATTAGGAATCCATTTAGCCTCTAACTTGTCTTGGAGGAATCACACAATCCAAATTTCTAAATCTGCATCCAAAAAATTGGGGATTTTGTTTCATTTTCGTCATTACTTTTCCTCTTTACAGTTACTTAAAATTTACAGAGGTCTTATCCGTCTCTGCTTAGAATACTGCTCACACATCTGGGGTGCTTTTTCTTATACTTATCTTCTTGATAAGGTTGAATCTAAGGCAGTCAGACTCATTGATGATCCTTCTCTTACTTCTAATCTGGACTCTCTCTCTCTTCGCTGTAAAGTATCTTCTCTTTCTCTTTTCTATCGTTACTACTTCCATCGCTGTTCTGATAAGTTGGCAAGTTACATCCCTCCCCCACTGCCGAGGCCGTGTAACACTCGCCAAGCAGCTTCATCTCACGGGTACTGTGTGGAGATTTGTAGCTCGTGGATTGGTCGGTGTAGCGACTGCTTCTTCCCATCTACTTCCAGACTCTAGAACTCTCTTCCTCCTTCTATCTTTCCTAATTCTTATGGGCTTTCATCCCTCAAAAAGCAGATCTATCGTCATCTAAGAGCCTAGTCCTCCATATCTCTGTGTCCTCTGTGCTTTGACTTTTTTTTCTGTCTGCCACTTACCTTTTTGCAACATTACCTCATCTCTGCCTTGTCCTTAGCCTTTTTCTTTTCCTTCGTCTTGGTGTTTCCTCGTACCCGGGCCTTTGTTGATGAGGGCAGTCTCTGCCTGTCCCGGTATCAGGCTCATAAAAAAATAGATACTGGTTTATTTTTTTCTAGTATGAACAGGCGATATGGATCACAAATACTTAGGAGAAAATCCCAGCTAACCTACCCTCACAAGATTCGGTTCCATCCGACTCCTGGACTCCTGAATATTGGTCAAAATTACAAAAGAACATAAGCATGCCAAACAAGCGAAACAAACAAACAAGCTTGTCTAATGGTCCTGCTGAGAGCGTTCATAGACCACAGTATGATAAATTAAATTACTGCCATAGAACGGCAAACTTTATCCATATACAAGACGACAATATACGGGCAGGAGGAAACAGGAATTCGGATAGTTTAACTGCCTCTTCTACAATTGTGGACAGAATACAAAATCCCCGAGAAGATTATGACAGAAATAAAAGCATTCAGGATGATGACAGACGAGCCGAAAGAAACAGGAATTTTGACTATCTAGCCATTTTTCTACAATAATGGGCAGAACACCAAAATATCTGGAAGAGTATCATAGCCATAAACTGACAATCATGAAACGGCAGAGAGGTGCCCAAATTGGAGAAAAAAATCAGTTTAACAAAGCAAATCTCATCAAACAAGCATAGTCTCCATTAATCCATTTATATCACCGATAAGGAGCAAGATGTTTTCAGTGTGGTGAATTTAACCATCATGTCTAAAGATAATGTTCTGACTATAAACTGACATATGGAAACTGCTATCAGCTCAGCCACAAAATGAAGTTATGCTCATTATGCAATTATCACTACGTAGTAGGGAAAGATTAATGCTTTCATATTTTGTTGAAGTAAAGATTTTAATCACAGATAGGAAAATTGATGTCTTAAGTGTAACAGACACTTGGTTAAAAACTAATATGCCAGATGCCTTGCTATATATAGGTTCTAGTTATTTCATTATGATAGCGGTCAGGGGGGTGGCTTGTGTGTGTATTTATGAAGTAACTTCAAATGCATAAAACTGATAATGAGAGTGTCCTTTTGTGAAGGTATTGAAGATTTATAGGTAAAAATTCAGTTACGGTAATTACCATCAGTCATAATTATTGTATAGCCATCCTCATGTCTCCACAAATAAATGTGATTATATCAATGATAAATTGCAACTACTATCATGTGAAAAAAATCTTACTTGATGATCTAAATAATTATTTCCTATCCTGCCAGTCAAATCTTAAGAAAGATATTAATATACTTAATGCTCATCAGCAAATTGCCAAACTTATTCACATAACAAGTACAAGAAAACCGTTCTTGATGTAATCATTACAAATGATCAAGATTTCATCAATTCCTCATAGATAGGAAACTGCCATTTATCAGCTCATGAACTAATATTAGTCGAGATAGATGCATAGAAACCTAAGAAACAGCTACCAATTGAAACTTTTTGCCGATTAAAAAAAAAACCTGAGTCCCAATAACTTCTGTAATACTTACTTAGCCTCTGTTTTGATATTCAACGAGATTTTGAAAACCTATTACTTCGTAAAACAAGCACATATAATGACAACAAAATTTATGTCTTGCTTAAATATATGTGTCCCAATAGTCACAGAAAAAATCCCGTCTACTTGCTCAATGGATGAATGTTGATTTAGAAATTAAAATGTCAAATTGAAATACGATGAAACAAATGTTATCCCAAACACATAATGAATAAAATGAGCCCTAGCATAAACTATCCAAAAAGCGTGTTAAAACTATTTATTAAACAGAATAGAACAAATAACTACAGAAGCAAATTACCGGATTGTAAATCTAAACTGTTAACATATGAAGATTCATAGAAGACATAGTACCCAGTGAAAAGATTTCTGATATTAAGAAAAACGTGAATGATCTATGAGGGCCTTGTAAAAATTTAATAACGTATTAGCAAACATTGAGATAGAGGTAGATGAGAGCATACAGTCAAACGGAATCCAAGAAAGCCAGAATCATACGGCTGAAAATTTAACAATCAATGTGTTCTATTAAGGCCTCAACCTGAAGCCATTATTTCTATAATAAATACTACAAAAATTAGAATATAAAAAGTCTTGTGGTTCGGATGAATTGTCTACTAAATGCCTAAAAACTTCATTACCAGTATGCCAAGAAGACTGGTAATATGGAATTAGTTGCCCATATTTAAACAGGGAAGCAGTGAGGATTTAAGTAACTACATACCCTTTACCCTTTTCCGGATTTTATCAAAAGCTCTAGAGAAAATTGTAGGATATCAGTTGTATGAATACTTGTCAATAAATCAACTACTTTCAAAATTCTAGCATGGCTTCAGGAGGGATCTATTTACAACCCAAATGCCTTAACACAAGTCACTGACACATTTTGCAAAAAACAACAAAGATAAGAATGAAAAATCACTGATTGACCTCTCAAAAGCCTTTCACAGTGTCACTCTTCTAATTCTTTTAAGGAAAATGAGAGATTTATACATATATGACCTCTTGCTTAATAGCTATTTAATCAATCGTATGCAGTCAGTAAAGCTCTCTCTAGAATTTGGTGTCCCTCAAGGCTCAGTATTCGATCCTATAGTTTTCAATATATTCATAAATGAGTTACAGAATGTTGCTCAGAATTCTATGCTTTTCCAGATTGCAAATGATACTCAGTTTCATCTCTCCAAATATATGAAACATCTTGACCTCTCAATCTTTGGAATAAAATCCATAATTGAAAGATTCATACAAAATTTAACAATAAATTGTACTGAAAGTAAATTCAAGTAAAACTTAATTCATATTTATTAAAATCAATCCTTATTTAGATTGCATACCCAAGGACCTAGAAATTAAAGTATGACCTACTTATGTTGAACTATTTTCCACTGTTAGGCACTCAGGGCTAATTCTTTACTGCCATTTATCAAATGACTCTCATGTCAAATATATATGTGTTAAAGAAAACGACATGCTATCATTCATAACTTGCATTAAAAAAAAAAAAGTTTTTTTGATTCCACAGGAGAAAAATATAAGTGGAGGCTCTAGTTATTAGGTATATATCCTATTGCTCCGTGAAGCGGTGTGGCTGTTATAAAACTATTCTAAACAAGGTCCAAAAGATTCAGAATTTTTTAATAAAATAGATGTTGGTATTGGCAAAGAGTTTGACCGTGCAAAGGAAAAAGATATACAACGAATCTGTTGTTCGAAAGTCAGCTCACGAATTATTTCTATCTATCTATCTACCTTGGCTGTTTCCCCCTTTAATTAGGGGGTAGCCGACATCAAGAAGAAAAAAACAATAAGGGGAATACTTTGCTCTATGGGCAATGATGAAGGAGCTAGCGACCATTCAGATGGCACTGTTGGAGTGCCAAAGCCCATCCTCCCGGCTCTTCCACAACCTGTGTCGCTTCACAACTGCCAACTCCCCTACTGCCCCTACCACAAGGCTACCTCTGTAAGATGCAGCCCCGTGGTAACAGCAGATGCCCATCATAGCTGCGTCACAATCGCTCGCCACTCATTTCTATTCCTAGCACGCTCATTTGCTTCCCTCACATCCATCCTCCTATCATTCAGGGCTTTCCTTACTCCATCCATCCACCCAAACCTAGGCCTCCCTCTAGCATTTCTCCCATCAGCTCTCACATTCATCACATTTTTCAGCAGTCTTTCATCATCCATCCTTTCCACATGGCCAAACCATCTCTGCCTGCAGTTTCTCTCCTCACACCCGTTCTTGCTCTCACCACTTCATTCCAAACCCTATCCAACCGAGATTCACCAATCATACTCCTCAGACATTTCATCTCAAACACATTTAGTTTCCATCTCTCACTTACTTTCATACCCCATAACTCTTATCCATACATCACAGTTGGTACAACCACTTTCTCATACAAAACATTCTTAACATTCATTTCCAACCCTCTATTCTTCATCACTCCTTTCATCGCACCCAACACTTTACATCCTTCATTCACTCTGTGACACACATCTGCTTAAACTCCACCATTTGCAGCTATAACTGAGACTAAATACGTAAACTGATGAACTTCCTCAAGTGTCTCTCCATTCAACATAACATTCAATCCAGCACCATCCTCATTTCTTGTACACCTCATAACCTTACTCTTTTCCACATTCACTTGCAACTTCCTTCTTTCACACACCATTCCAAATTCTGACACTAACTGACACAGCTTCTCCTCTGAATCTGCCACCACGGCAGTATCATCTGCAAACTGCAACTGATTCAGCTCCCACTCGTTTTCATCCCCATCTACCATTCTCAAACCTCGACCACGCACTCACTCATTCACCTCTCTTATGACTCCATCAGTATATAAATTGAACAGCAATAGTGACATCACACATCCCTGTCTCACTCCCACACTCACTGGAAACCATTCACTCACTTCATTCCCTACCCTAACACAAGATCTACTGCCCTCATACAAACTCTTCACTGCATGCAACAATTTACCATTAATTCCATATAATCTCAAAACATTCCACATTGCCTCTCTATCAACTCTATCATACGCTTTCTCCAGATCCAAAAATGCAAAATACACATCCTTACCCTACGCTAAATATTTCTCACATAACCGCCTAACTATAAAAATCTGATCTATACAACCTCTACCTCTCCTAAAACCACTCTGCACTTCTGCAATCACATTTTCTGTCTTATCCCTAATCCTATTAACCAGTATCCTACCATACACTTTTCCTACCACACTCAACAAACTTATACCCCTAAAATTACTGCATTCATACACATCTCTCTTACCTTTGTATAGGGGCACTATACAAGCAATCACCCATTCCACTGGAACCATTGACAACATAAAGCATATATTAAACACTCTCACTAACCATTCCAATGCATTCACACCCCCTTCTTTCAACATCTAAGCTCTCACACCATCCATTCCAGGTGCTTTACCTGCTTTCGCTTCATACAATGCCCTTTTCACCTCCTCTCTTGTAATTTCTCTCTCATTTTCATCTCCCATTACTGGCACTTGAACACCCCCCACTGCCACTATAGCTGCCTCTCTATCTTCCTCAACATTCAGCAAGCACTCAAAATATTTTGCCCATCTTTTCCTTGCATCGTTCCCTCTTAACATCTGTCCATTCACATCTTTCACTGTCTCTTCCATCCTCGATCCACCCTTCCTTACTCTCTTCACTTCTTTCCAAAACTTCTTTTTATTCTCCTCATATGACCTACTAACATCCTGTCCCCACCTAACATTTGCCAACCTCCTCTCTTCCTCTACATTCCCCTTGGTTTCCACATTTATCTTCCTATATCTTTCAGACTTCTCCCTACTTTTACACTGCAGTCATTCCTCAAAAGCCCTCTTTTTCTCTTCCACCTTCATATTCACCCCTTCATTACACCACTCAACGCCCCTCCTCATGCCACCTCCAACAAACCTCTTTCCACACACATCACTTGCATGTCCCACAAAACATTTTTTCATCAACCTCCTTTCCTTCTCTAACTCCCCCAACTTCTTCTCTCACCCTGTCATATCCCACTTTCAACCTGTCCTGATATTCCTGTCTCTTTTCTGGCTTTTTCAACTCTCCCACCTTCACCATTTCCCTTCTACATCTCCCCATTCTATTTCCCCACTCTTTTGCTACTACCACTTTTGCTTCAACCAAAAATTGATCAGACATCCCAGCAGCCACACCATAAATGCATGCACATCTTTCACTCTACCAGTCATGCTCTTTGCTACCAACACATAATCCATCAATTTATTTCTTTCACTCTTCCATTTGCCACTCTCATCCATGTATATTTATTTATTAACTTCTTGAAAAAACTATTACCTATCACCAACTCTTGCTCCACACACATATCTAACAGTCTCTCGCCACTCTCATTCCCACCTGGTACCCCATACTTTCCTATAACACCTTCTACCTCTCCATCAACCACTCTGGCATTCAAGTCACCCAACACAACTACATAGTTCCTTCTACTCAGAACATCCACACACCTTGTTAACTCATTCCAGGTGTCATCCTGCTCTTCCTCACTTCTCTCACATCCTGGCCCATACGCACTAACAAATGCCCAACATTCCCTACCTATCCTAGCCCTCACCCACATCAGAATAGATGACACTTCTTTCCAACCCACTACCTTATTTACCATCCATTAATTCAGCAATAATGCCTCACCTTCTCTCGCTCTCCCTCTTTCAACACCAGACACCCTACCTGTCACATCACCAAATGCCACTTCTCCTTTTCCTTTCATCTTCGTCTCATACAATGCCTATACATCGATCCTCCTCCTACCAAACATATATCCAATATCACATATTTTCCTCTCTATAGTACTACAATCACACACATGTAGACACCCCAAAACTAGAGTTTGGGGAGAAGTTATTCTCCCCTCTACTCCCCTTCTTCTTTGACGTCTCGCAGGAAGTTCATACAAGGGGGGATTCCTAGTCCCCTCGCCCCGTCCACTTTTAGTCGCCTCTTACGACACGCATGGAATACGTTAGGGCTATTCTTTGATGCTGTACATTATATATATATATATATATATATATATATATATATATATATATATATATATATATATATATATATATATATATATATATATATATATACAGACTTGCAAAAAAGTATTGGACTCTGGTCAAGAGATACGGATGATTGAACTTGAAATTAGTGCTGCCTATGATCGCCTTAATCATGGTGTTTTGATGTTTAAATTAAGAAATATGGGTGTAGGTGGATCTTTTCTTAGTGTTATTAAACATTCTTTTTTTTTAAATAATAAGGCTTAAAGGAAGGTGGTAGATGGGCATTACAGTGAATTCAGTAATTTGATCTCAGGTGTCCCTTAGGGTCGTGGTTTTGCACCTTGCTTTTCTTCCTGTACACTCATGACATGAGGATAGGTTTGAAAATAAATTTGCCTAGGTTTATGATGCTATTTTATTTTCTACTGTTCTTTCCCCTAATATGAAAATAACTTTTGCTGAGTCTCTGATAGAGATCTTGCTAAAATCATTGCCTGATGTAAGGTGTGGTGCATAAAGCTAAATAAAAAAAAACACAAAATATGATAATAAACAAGTCCAAAACTCTCGATCCACTACATGCCAATCTCTTTAATGACAATGTTTTCTTAACATTATATATATATATATATATATATATATATATATATATATATATATATATATATATATATATATATATATATATATATATATATATATATATATATATATATATATATATATATATATATATATATATATATATAAAACCACGATCAAGCCCTCCATGGAAAGTTAGAAAGAGTATCCACTTTTTCAGATAGAATGCATTCATTTTCTAGCATAACAGTTAGCTGTGAGGTTTGCTTCTTCTTTTAGACTTTCAGTGGTGTAGTTGGCAGCGTCTTGGCACACTAATTATGCGTCTTAGGTTCGAGTCCCGGCCAGGAGCATAATATGTTTCATGTTTTCACATATATTAATGTATTTATTTTATTATTATTGATGCCAATATAGAATGGGAATTGAATTAAATGCGATAACGAAGCCAGGAGTGAAGTTGGGAAAAGGCTTCAATGTGAACAAAAAACATTCAAATTAAATTTCCTGTCTGTGATTAATAATTCATCAAAACATGAGAACACTGATTTAAAATTAATGTGTTGTATGATTTCGCCATAACTATTTATTTCCTTTTCTTTGCCTCTAACGCATTAATTATTGTATAATGACCATAACTATTTTGTGGCCGAACTTATTGCAATTTCCACACGTTAGTTTATGGTCAAAATGATAGCTTTAGATATAATGGGTATATTCACCACACGGAAAACCTCCTGCTCTTTTCTGGTTATATTAATGGATCACTGGAGAATATAGTTGTTGGATTAGTTTTGATAAGTTGGTCCTCTCCTCTAATTTGGGTATATCTGCACCTCTTCATAGTTATTAGATTTTTTAGCTTTATGGCCATGATCATATTACCAGTGCTTTTGATTACTTTCAAGATACGTAGGAAATGCAGGTAGGTCGTCAAAAGTCCATGTTTTCTGGCTCGTGTCTTCTCGCCTTGAATGGTTTTATGGGGGTTATAATATTCTCGGTACTTTATTAGTTTGTCCATAAATGTAGGAGAGGCAGTTAAGTTATCCGAATTCCTGTGTCGTTCGACCTGTTTGTTGTGGCCTTGTATCTGGAGAGATTTTGCCACATTATGGCGATGTCTTAATTTATCATATTGTGGCCTATGAATGCTTTCAGCTAGGCCATTATCAATGCTTGTCTCTTTGTTTTGATTTGTTTGGTATGCTTCTGTTCTTTCATATATTTGATCAACATTAAGATACAGATTTAGGACTTCTGTTTTCTAAGGCGTCCGGAAGTCGGATGGCACCGGCTCTTGTGAGGGTAAGATTACTGGGACTTTTTCCTTAGCACTTGTGACCCATATCTCCTGCTCACTCTTGAAACCTAGACAGGTATCTTTGAAAAATATCACATTTGTATGACAGCACTTGATTAATTTTACGTAATAAATGGGCATTTTTTATTTGAGTTTTTCTCTTTTAACTTAGCTATAAGTTCACTATAGTTGTCTAGAAGTATTTAACTGTTTACATTATCCGAGACAATATCTGTGAATTCAGCAGAGGTAGCATACACCCCCAATTTACCTTCATTTTCTCTTCAATCAAGGCTTTTTAGAATGGCAAGATAAGAGAACTTGTGCAAAAATAAACATAAAAAAGATGTAGATAATGAAAAATAAAAATAAAAATTAAAGATAATGAAAGTGATTAAACAATATTAAAATAAAACGATACGAAAAAAAAATAAAACAAAAATTGTATTAACGATGATAAACCCTCACAAAAATAATAAAAAGTAGAGTAATAGAGAATGTCTTAAGATAAAAAATAGCAGCCTAAGGAAAAATACAGAATATGGGAGAAAACGAATTAGGGAAAATATCTGGAAAAAGGAGATTACATGTGAGTTATAATAGTCTTGATATGCGTGATCAAAATGAAAATCAGTAATACTAATGAAGAATTATAAAGTGATGTGGGAATACATTCCATAATAAGACAAACTGTGAACTATAACAAATTTAATAGCATTCGCAATAGTTAGTACAAATAAAAGAGGAAAAATAAAAACAGATAAGACCCTCTAAAAAGAGAGCATTATTCCATATTGCAAAAACATAAGAATATTTTTTTTCTTCTATTTTTTACAATACTAGGATACTCGTATCTGTAATTTGTATTTTCAGTAAGGCAAATTCGTGTGAAAACAATTTAACGACAGACAATTAGTCGCCAAACAGTTGGCCGACAGACAATTCACAGACTGGATAGTTGGTCGACAGGGCAATTGGTCGACAGGATAATTGGCCGACACTTGATTGAACGTACACTGTAGACATAATATTTGCTACCTGTAGGATCGTTTAAAAACAAGTACAAAAAGAGTAAAAAGTTTCCTCCAGAAAAACATTAAATCGTTTCAACACAACTGTGTGCTGCAGGACAGAACGCTACAGGTCGTACAGTCAGTAACGTCGTCTCCTGTTCCTGTATATTACAAAAACGTTTTTCCACACTTGGGAATTGCAAGACAGTCCGCTGCTCGACGCACTGTTGTCCTTGTTCCTGTGTGATAAACACTGGTCTTTATAAAGTTGACTGACCTCCACCTGCGCTCGGTACAAATTTAATTTTGTAAAGATAATACTTTCTTATTTTAAAGTAATTATCATTGTGGCCTCTTACATACAATGCCGAAGAAATCAAGTGCTTGGAATTATTTCGGTAGAATAAGTAACGACGAAGCCGACTGCTTAGAGTGTAACAAAAGTGCCAAAGTGCTCTGGAGGTTGAACAACAGGATTGTTTGTTCACTTGAAATCCTTACATAAGATTACTGACTTTGACTCGAACACGGAAGGTGAAACAGTCAAAAGAAAAAAGATATTAACATCATTTCTCACTCCCGAATCTAATGAATAAGAAATTGCAAAACTCGCCGCCCTCGCTGGTACGAAAAAGAAAGTGTAAGCCAAAAAGAACCTGGTTGCTCTGAAGATGCAGTGGGAATAGAAGCTGGAAAAGGGGCAAATGATGAACCGTTGCTTGCAGAATACTTGCAAGAAATAGAAGAGTTAGAGACAATTCCACTGAGAAAGGAACCTTCAGCACATTTAGATTTCAACAAGAAATTTAAAAGCTTTGAAGTATCGTTAGAAAGAACAGAAAACCTAGACAAGCTCTATAATGCATTACTTTCAGTCAAGCCTACAAGTGTAGCATCTGGAAGGGTGTTCTCAGCAGCGGGGTTGTACCTCACGAAATTGAGATCAAATCTTTCAGAAAACTCTTTTAATAATCTTCAGTCTCTCAAGTCTGTATTCCAAAATGAAAAGTAATCTGATTAGTTTTTTTTTCTTTCATTAAAAGGTTGTTATTTTTCTTGTAGTATTGATTACTTTTTCAATAACTTTTCATTTTCATTACTGATAATTGCATTGAATAACGAAATTCACATTTTCTTACCATAATATAATCATTTTTAGTTTTCATAAAACTTGCATTAAAAATCTATTGTTATGCACAGGAAAAAAATTATATACTTTCTTGAACTAGTACTTCTATGCTTTTAATTGTTTTTGTTTGATAAAGGTTTATATACATTGTGGAAATATTTTACTGAACTGATTAAGGTACTGATTTTTTTCAGTTATTTTTTATCACTGAATTTTATGTATAGAGGAAAGATATAACTAAATTTTTAAGCAATAAAATATATCACTTTTAGTTTTTACCTTATTTTTACCTTTGAATCAGTGAATAAATGCATATTTTCTTAATGCCAGTATCAATACCGATATTTAAAACATTATCGGTATTGATACCGGTACGTGAAAGTTCGATATTTTAACATATCTAGACACGACCATAAAGATATGTCGAATAATGGACGTCGACGTCTACCACGTTGTACGATGCCTATTCAAGTGCACTCAATATAGGATAGGAATTCAGCCAAATTTCATTCGTTTGTGTATCTAAAGAGTTAAGACATTGCTCAAGTAAAAGAGTTGCATCAACTTGGTGAAACGAAAGCAAGAGATTGCAGCTGCTCTATAATCAATCCATTTTCCGGTTCGTTGTACCATGTTTCTAAACCATAAACAGTGTCCAATGTGAAAGAACAGCCATACCCAGACACTTGGGGATATAGCTGCTCTCTCAAAGTCTACTATGATCGATGTCAAATTTAGATTTTCTCCTTCTTTAATGAAATAAAATATGTAATCAAAAGTCTCTTCAAAATTATTATTTGTTACACAAAGTAAAGTTACTGTTCTATTTTCACCAATGAGTACATGAATCGTGTATATAGTTGTTTACCCAGTGATGCGAAATCGACAGTCCAATCACAAAACCACTCACCTTTTGCTGATAAAATTTCCAAATTTTTCAATGTACCAAATATAAAAATCTCTTCACTTTCATAAAGCAAAAAAGTCATCACCTTTTGGAGATTTTTAGAGTTCCTCCTCATTAATAACGGATCTTTTTAGTCGAACCATAAGTGAAAGAGATTCCTTTTTTTGGTAAAGCTCCAGCAATGTTCATGGAGGATATCGGAAATTGCATCATCAGTTATAGAAGTAGACAACTGTTCAGATCTATCAGCACGAACCTTTATTTTTTCTTTAACTTTTGAAGTGCTATTTTCAATCGGCCTTGCTGGATGTGAGTGTTCTGATGGAAGTCCATTTATTTTGTAATCTACTATTGTCAGTCTTGCGTTGCACAGTTTACGGGACGCACATCTCCAGTAAGTCTAAGATTTCCTCATTTTCTCGATGATATATGCGTATCCTCCGTATTGCAGCTTTCTGCCACCCCTTTCTGTCCTGACAAACTTCATGATGCTAAAAGGCTTAAAAAAAACTATTTTCAGAAAAGTTGGATACGACCTTGAACTTAAATTAAGTGTACGTTAAATCAATTGTCGACCAATTGTCCTGTCGACCAACTATCCAGTCTGTGAATTGTCTGTCAGCCAACTGTTTGGCGGCTAATTGTCTGTCGGCAAATTGTCCTGCTACCGGAAATATTAAATGAAAAAAAAGGAAAACTTAATAGAAAGTTATATAAATACGTAGATGTATAAATAGGAAATAGCATTAGGAATAGTAATTATAATCAATAGAAAAACGAAAACATAAGAATTGATATTTATTATAATAACCTAAATCAAAATTTAATTTATTTATTTCTTTATATCGTTCTATTAGTAAGACGATATTTAACTCTTTTATTTCTTCTTCAAGTAAAAATGTATCCATCATGATAATTTTGTTTTTCTTGCTGGTATAAATGTTTTATGTTTCATATTTCTCTTTCATCGTGAAAATCAAACATGTAATTACAATTGGAATAATATTTTCAGTCTTTTGCAACATGACGTTTTTGATCCAATGAAATGTTTTTATGCTTCCGAGTTCACTTCATATAAATGTATCATGAAAATAGAAAATGCATTTTAAGCTTCGTAAAAAAAATCGTAAAAAGGTTTCGCTTTGCATTTTCAAAAGAAGCTTCAGCGTGTATTCATAATGATGAACTTGAGATTCAAATTTTGTTCCATGACATGAAAGCTCGGTATTTATACTCTTATTAATTCATCACGAAATTCTAATTTTCCTCTCTCTCTCTCTCTCTCTCTCTCTCTCTCTCTCTCTCTCTCTCTCTCTCTCTCTCTCTCTCTCTCTCTCTCTCTCTCTCTCTCTCTCTCTCTCTCTATCTATCTGTTTATCTATCTCTCTCTATCCATCATTCTCTCTATATATTTATCTATATCTATCTATCTATCTATCTCTCTCTCTCTCTCTCTCTCTCTCTCTCTCTATATATATATATATATATATATATATATATATATATATATATATATATATATATATATATATTATATATATATATATATATATATATATATATATATATATAACTCTCTCATTCTCTCTCTTTGAAAATTAGGATTGTCATTTATGCTTTGTTTCTTGAAATCAAGCGCGATATTTAAGCGACATTATTTGAATCTTAAGTTTGAATTTTTCACATATTTTAAGTGTAATTTCAAAATTTTTTTGAAGTGTAGTTTAAATATTATCTATGGTCATCTTTAAATGTAACTTTATGATGTTATTCCTATTATATGATAATTACATTAATTTTCTTTTCATTATATTATATTAACATTGAATTATTTCAGACTCTAATTTCGTTAAATTTTTTATTCATCACATAAAAGGTATTTGGAATGTTCTCGTTTTATTTATTTATTTTTTTAGTTACAGTTTAAAAAATTCATTTATTTTGAATTGCATTTTTTAACTTCTCTTTTTGTTTCTTAAAATTAGGCTGATATTTTCAGGTATTTGTAGATAAGTTTGATTTATATAATTTTCCTAATGTATGTTCAACATTCTTATTCCCTTTTCTGAATTGAAAGTTTTAGTACATGTTTGACTTCTTTATAAGTTAATTTTTATTTTTTTATATACTTCATGACTTGAAAATCTATTGTGTCTCTTGATTTCTTGAAAAAGAAGTTTTAAATTCTCATTAAAGTCTTGAAATGCTAGTTCTAAATTGTTATCAATGCCTTGAAAACTTTGTTTTAGATTCTCCTGTTATGACTAGAATTTTAGATCTTGGAAAGATAGCATCGAATTCTCAAGTTATTTTGCAATAAGTAGTGAACTTGATATCCTCATTTTACCAGTTTGAATATCTTATTTATTTTTTGAAAAGTAAGTTTTAAATTTCTTTTTTTTTTAATCCTAAAAAGTAATCTTAAAGCTTTTTTGGTAAGGTTATATTATTTTTTTTTTCCTAAGCAGGAAAAAAGAATGAAAAGAGGAAAAGCGGTTGGTCCAGATGATATTACGGTGGAGGCATTGGGATGTTTGGTAGAGACAGCCGTGGGGTTCTTAACCAGGTTGTTTTACAAGATCTTGGGAGGTGAGATAATGCCTGAGAAATGGAGAAAAAGTGTTCTGGTACCAATATTTAAGAACAAGAGAGATGTACGGAAATGCTGCAATTACAGGGGCATAAAGTTGATTAGCCACAGCATGAAGACATAGGAAAGAGTAATTGAAGCTAGAATGAAAAGATCTGTGAGAATTTATGAGCAGCAGTATGGTTTTATGCCGGGATAGAGCACCACGTGTTCAATTTTTGCTTATAGAATAGTTATGGAGAGGCAAAAAGAAAACCAGAAGGAGTTGCATTCTGTATATGCGGAGCTTTTTATTGCATGAAAAAATCTAGAGAATCAAGAAAAAATGTGAAAGTGGTGCAAGATATGTATGAGGGAAGAGTAACAGCGGTGAGGTGTGCAGCTGGATTAAAGGACTGGGTCAAAGTGGGGATTGGATTGCATCAAGGATCGAGCCTTTTTAATTGTAATGGACATGCTGACGGACGAGATCAGGCAGGAGTCACCGTGAAGTATGATGTTTGCATATGACATTTCATCTATAGCAAGAGTAGGGAACTGGCTGAGGCGGAGGTATGCGCAAGAGATAAGGGGAACGAAAGTCAGAAGGAGCAAGCAAGAGCACATGATTGTGAATGAGAGGGAGGACGGAGAAGTGGTGAAGTTACAAGATGTAAAGATGGTAGAGGTGGATGAGTTAAATTTTGCGGTCAACTGCTTTAAGGAATGGAGAGTGCGGTAGAGGAGTGAAGAATAGAGTGTAGACTGGATGTAGTGGGTGAAGAGGAGTGACTGGATTATATTTTGTAAAAGCCTTTTATAAGATATTAAAAGGGTAGCTGTAAGAGTGAAAAGTAACGCTTACATGACTGTAGTAAGACTAGCTATAGTGTGTGGCTTAGAAACAGTCTCACTCATTGAAAAAGAAAAAAAGGGGGGGGGGACGCTGGAAGTGGCAGAGATGATGTTTTCTCTTGCCGTAACGATGATGGACAGGATAAAGAATAAGTATTTTAGAGGTACAACGTAGGTAGGACGGTTAGGAGACATGGTGAGAGAAGAGAGACTGAGATGGTATCGGCATGTTCTGAGGAGGGATGAGGAGTACATTGGGAGAAGGCTACTGAGGATGGAGCTGCCAGGCAGAGGGAGGATAGGTAGGCCAAAGAAGTGATTTATGGATTTGGTGAGGCAGGACTTGAGGATGACTGGTGTGACAGAAGAGGATGCAGGAGATAGGGTATGGAGACGATTGATCTTCCGTGGCGACCCTTGACGGGAGAAGCCGATAGATATGATGATTGACAATTCTTGGAAAGTAAACCTTAATTCAAATTTTCATTTTTCAGCTAAGCTTGGAATTAACATTTTACTTTCGACACACGGTCTTGAAATATATTTGCATCCCCAAAAAGGAAGTTGACTCTCTTCTTTTATTCTTCAAACCTAATGCTGTAAATTTCATTTCTCCCTTTTGAATAGGAAACCTGATATGAACACCTGTTCATGAAATTACGATTTTGCTTCTTGAGAATATAGTTTTGCAAATTCTCCATTCATAGTCTTGAATTGGAATCCTAAACAGCTAGACTATTATCATGAAGCATATTTTTCTTTTTATATGCGATATACAGACTTGAGAATTGCTTCTAATATTTTCAATCTATGGTCTTTTAGACAATTACATTCATCATTTAATGAGAATATTATTTGGATTTGAATTCCCCTTTCATGAGAGAATTTGATGAAATTTTTGTGTTAATTATAGTCAGGAAAAAAGTGAATCAGAAAATAAGGTAAAAAAACGGTAAACTATTGAGAGGGAGAAAAAGGATAAATATTTGATATATTCAAAAAAGGATTATGATAATATTAATGATTGATAAAAAGATAAGACACTGAAGAGAGAAAGAAAAATTATAAACAAATTGAAATGCTCTAAAAAATAATGAAAGAGAATTGATGAAAAAAAAATTGCAAAATTAAAGATCTTTTTTAATCGTTTCATTTTTATTTTTATTTTCAAGGGGTTGAAACTGTAGGCTTAAAATCTAAAGAAATAAATAACACCTCTTCGAATGTGCAAATGAGGGAATACTTTATTGTCAAGAGCTTAAAGCTAGTAGAACTCCTTTTGTAACACACGTAAAGACATGCCACGAAACTGGTGCCAGAAATACGCAATCTCAGTTATGATGAGAGGCTGTGGGAATTAGACTTACCATCACTCGAAGCTAGAAGAGTGAGGGGGGATATGGTGACAGTCTTTAAATTCCTTCATGGTTATGATAGAGTGGATAGGGATCGATATTTTGATATGGCTGGCTCTAGAACTAGAGGTCATAGTTTGAAGCTTCGTAAGAAAACTTCTTCGCAGGATGTAAGGAAATACTTTTTCAGTGTAAGAGTAGTTGATAATTGGAATTGGCTAAGCGAGGAGGTAGTTAATGCTATCTCAATCCATAGTTTTAAGGACAGGTATGATAAGTATCACTAAGTATAAAATGGAACCGATCAGGAGACGGGAAGATACGAGCTTTGGGCTCTTTCCCGTAAACACAATTAGGTAATCACAATTAGGTAATCACATGATAGAGTGGATAGGGATCGATATTTTGATATGGCTGACTCTAGAACTAGAGGTCATAGTTTGAAGCTTCGTAAGAAAACTTCTTCGCAGGATGTAAGGAAATACTTTTTCAGTGTAAGAGTAGTTGATAATTGGAATTCGCTAAGCGAGGAGGTAGTTAATGATATCTCAATCCATAGTTTTAAGGACAGGTATGATAAGTATCACTAAGTATAAAATGGAACCGATCAGGAGACGGGAAGATACGAGCTTTGGGCTCTTTCCCGTAAACAAAATTAGGTAATCACAATTAGGTAATCACACACACACACAAGGGAATTTCCTACACCAACATGTAATGGAACCAACAAGGGCCAGGGGTGGGGATGAGCCATCACTACTTGATCTAGTGTTCACAGATAATGTGTTGGATATTGAAAAAATTGAGTATGAACCACCAATTGGAAAGAGTGACCACTGTGTGTTGTTGATGGAGTATATCATTGAAGATATTCTTCCTGAGAGTAGAGGCACTGAGGACATGAGGAGGAACTATCCGAAAGGAGATTACATCAAAATGAATGAGCTTTTTGCAGTTGTTGACTGGAGAACCTTATTTTACAACAAATCTGTACAAGAAATGTATGACATCTTTTGTGAGAAATATGGGAAGATAGTAGATTGCTGCATACCTGTCACCAAAGTAGGTGTAATTCATGCCAGAGAGAAATGGTTCGATAATGGGTGTAAAAGAGCTAAGGATTGGAGAGACAAATGCTGGAAAAGGTATAGGAGGAGAAAAAACATAAATGCCTGGCAAACCTACAAAAGAGCAAGAAATGACTACCTAAGTAAAAGGAGAGAGGCAGAGAGAGACTATGAGAGGGACATCACCAGGAAGGCTAAAGAAAATCCCAAGCTTTTCCACAGCTTTATCAGAGGAAAACTGAAGGTAAAAGAACAGGTTTTAAGGCTAAAGAGAGTGGATGGAAGCATCACTGAGACGGATGAAGAGATCTGCAAAGAATTGAACAAGAAGTTTCAGTCAGTATTTACAGTAGAAAATACCCCACCCCCTCAGATTGCAGTGATAGAAGCTCAAGGGCCGGTATTAGAGAACATCAACCTTACACCCACAGAGGTATGCAAAGCGCTGATGGATTTAGATGTTCATAAAGCTACAGGTCCTGATGACATATCCCCTCATGTGCTTAAAAAATGCGCAAACACAATATCAGTGGCACTAAGTATCATATTTAAGGAGTCACTGGAGTCGGGGGAGATTCCAAGATGCTGGAAACAAGCAAATATGATACCTATCTTCAAAAAGGGAAGGAGGGATACGGCTCTGAACTATAGACCAGTTTCCTTGACCAGCATAGTTTGCAAAGTTATGGAGAAACTACTAAGGAAACATATCTCTCTTCACTTGGAATCCTTCAACTTCTTGTTAGTGAGGCAACATGGCTTCAGAGAAGGTAGATCAACGGTAACAAACTTCTCAGAATTTTATGATGAGGTAAGCCAAATCTTACAGGAAAGAGAGGGCTGGGCAGATTGCATATTCCTAGACTTCCAGAAAGCGTTTGACACTGTTCCACATGGGAGACTTATTAGGAAGCTGCAATCAATGGCTAGAATAGGTGGAAATGTTTTGGAATGGATAAGAACTTACTTTGAAGGAAGGGAACAGAGGGTTAGAGTAAGACACTCAGTGTCTGAATGGAGAAGAGTTAGTAGTGGAGTTCCACAGGGTTCAGTTTTAGGGCCACTTTTGTTCCTTGTATATGTAAATGACCTACCAGAGTCTGTAAATTCATTCATGAATATGTTTGCAGATGATGCAAAGATTGTGAAGAAAGTAAAAAACGAGAACAATGGTAGAGAACTTCAGGAGGATCTAAATAATCTGCATGAGTGGTCAGAAAAGTGGCTAATGAAATTCAATACTTCAAAATGTAAGGTAATGAGAATGGGTACAAGTGCAAGAAGGCCCAAGCTTGACTACTCGGTGGCTGGAGTACAACTTCAAGAGACAAAAATGAGAGAGATCTAGGAGTAAACATACTGGCCGATTTGTCTCCAGAAATACATATATATGGCATAGTAAGGGTAGCATATGCATTCTTATCAAATGTAAGGGTAGCCTTCAGGCACATGGACAAGGAAATGCTCAGAAATATTTATGTAACCTATGTGAGGCCAAAACTCGAATATGCAGCCCCCTTTTGGAATCCGCACTTGAAAGAGCACATAGCTAAGCTTGAAAAAGTTCAAAGACATGCCACGAAACTGGTGCCAGAAATATTCAATCTCAGTTATGATGAGAGGCTGAGGGAATTAGACTTACCATCACTCGAAGCTAGAAGAGTGTGGGGGGATATGGTGACAGTCTTTAAATTCCTTCATGGTTATGATAGAGTGGATAGGGATCGATATTTTGATATGGCTGGCTCTAGAACTAGAGGTCATAGTTTGAAGCTTCGTAAGAAAACTTCTTTGCAGGATGTAAGGAAATACTTTTTTCAGTGTAAGAGTAGTTGATAATTGGAATTGGCTAAGCGAGGAGGTAGTTAATGCTATCTCAATCTATAGTTTTAAGGACAGGTATGATAAGTATCACTAAGTATAAAATGGAACCGATCAGGAGACCGGAAGATACGAGCTTTGGGCTCTTTCCCGTAAGCACAATTAGGTAATCACAATTATGTAATCACACACGTGCGCGCGCGCGCAAACACAAACACACATACATTCACATACACTCACATACACAAACATGCACGCACACACACACACACGAACACACACACACGCACACACACACACACACACACACACACACACACACACACACACACACACACTGTATCCCTCCTTCCTTTTTTGAAGATAGGTACTTCGTTCGCTTGTTTCCAGCATCTTGGAATCTCCTTAGATTCCAGCGACATTTCAAATATGATACTTTGTGTGTGATTACAATTAGGTAATCACACACAAAGTATCATATTTGAAATGTCGTTGGAATCTAAGGAGATTCCAAGATGCTGGAAACAAGCGAACGAAGTACCCATCTTCAAAAAAGGAAGGAGGGATACAGCTCTAAACTATAGACATGTTTCCATGACCAACATATTTTGCAAAGATATAGAAAAACTACTAAGAAAACACATCTCTCTTCACTTGAAATCCTTCAACTTTTTGTCAGTGAGACAACATGGTTTCAGAGAAGGTAGATCAAATGTAACAAACTTATTAGAATTTTATGATGAGGTAAGCCAAATCTTGCAGGAAAGAGAAGACTGGACAGATTGCATATTCCTAGACTTCCAGAAAGCATTTGACACCCCATACGGGAGACTTATAAAGAAGCTGCAAGCAATGGTGTGAATATGTGGAAATGTTTTTGAATGGATAAAAACTTACTTAGAATAAAGGGAAGAGAGGTTTAGAGTGAGACACTTAGTATCTGAATAGAGGAGAGTTAGCGGAGTTCCACAGGGTTCAACTATAAGGCCGCCTTTGTTCCTTATATATGTAAATGACCTACCAGAGTCTGTAAATTCATTCATGAATATGTTTGCAGATGATGAAAAGATTGTGAAGAAAGTAAGAGATGAGATCAATGGGAGAGAACTTCAGGAAGACCTAAATAGTCTGCATGAGTAGTCAGAAAACTGGCTAATGAAATTCAGTGCATCTAAATGTTAGGTGATGAGAATGGGTAGAAGCACAAGTAGGTCCAAGCTTGACTACTCAATGGCAGGAGCAGAACATCAAGAAACAGAGAATGAGAGAGATCTAAGAGTAAACATACCGGCAGATTTGTCTCCATAAATGCATATAAATGGCATAGTAAGAGCAGCATATGCTTTCTGAGCAAATGTACGGGTAGCCTTCAGGCACATGGACAAGGAAATATTCAGAAATATTTATGTAAGCTATGGGAGGCCAAAGCATATATACGCAGCCCCCTTTTGGAATCCACGCTTAAAAAGCACATAGTTAAGCTGGAAAAAGTTTAAAGACATTCCACGAAACTGGTGCCGAAAATACGCAACCTCAATTATGAGAAGAGGCTAAGGGAATTTTACTTACCATCACTCGAAGCTAGAAGAATAAGGGGAAATATGGTAGCAGTTTTTAAACTCCTTCATGGTTATGACGGACTGGATATGGAGCGTTATTTTCATATGGTTGGCACTAGATTTAGAGGTCATAGTTTGAAGCTTTGTAAGAAGACTTCTTAGCAGAATTTAAGGAAGAGTTTTTTTAGTGTAAGAGTAGTTGATGATTGGAATTGGCTAAGCGAGGAGGTAGTTAATGCTATTTCAATCCACAGTTTTAAGGACAAGTATGATATCACTAAGTGCAAAAACGAAACCGACTAGGAGACGGGGAGTTACGAACATGGGGCTCTTTCCCATAAGCACAATTAGGTAATTACCTACCTACATACATACATACATACATACATACATACATACATACATACATACATACATACATACATACATCAAAGCTAGGTGAATGAGGGTGGAAATGGTGACGGTTTTTAAATTCCTTCATGGTTATGATAGAGTGGATAGGGATCGATATTTTGTTATGGCTGGCTCTAGAACTAGAGGTCATAGTTTCAAGCTTCGTAAGAAAACTTCTTTGCAGGAAGTAAGGAACTACTTTTTTAGCGTAAGAGTAGTTGATAATTGGAAGTCACTAAGCGAGGAGATAGTTATTGCTAAATCAATTGATAGTTTTAAGGACAAGTATGATAAGTATCACTAAGTACAAAATGTAACCGATCAGGAGACGGGAAGACACGAGCTTTGAGCTCTTTCCCGTAAGCACAATTAGGTAATCACAATTAGGTAATCACATACATACATACTCTTAGCTTTGAGATGACCACATGCCTTGGGAGGGTATGACACGCTAGGTAGTGGGTGAGTTTTATTATTCTGTTCATAGCAACGGTCCCCATGGCTCTTGTTTCAGGTGTTTACATGACGAGCTGTTGGAAAACTACTTGCTGTGTCCTCTCTGACGAAGTTTCCAGAGGTTTAAGTACTAAAACATTTAAAGGATAGAGTAATAATTACCCTCAACTTATCTTAGAATTTCTGCCATACAATAATAAACTATTTCAATTACGAGGAGTCTTAACAACTTCATTACATTTCAGTGGCTAAGAAGGAAAAATGAGTGAAGTTAGGCTTTCTAGTTATACATATACATAATAATAATACTGTCCTAAAATCAAGTCTTGGCACGAGTCAGGTGCATATCACTTGGCGATACACTGAGATCAATATTAGAACACTGTGCTTGCTCAGTGGTCAAAGGTGAATGGTTCACTGAATTCGATCGAGTCATATGGACTCATCAAAAAGAAATTTACACGCACTACACGTACACAATGTACGTGTGAATATACCAAAAGAATATTCCATTGAGTCATATGGACTCATCAAAAAGAAATTTACACGCACTACACGTACACAATGTACGTGTGAATATACCCAAAGAGTGTCATTGATTAATGCAATAATATTTATCAATAATGCAACATCTTAGTGGAAATGCATACATACATACATACATACATACATACATACATACATACATACATACATACATACATACATACATACATGCATACATACATACATACATATATACATACATACTTACAAACATTCATACACACATACATACATACATACATACATACATACATACATACATTATGAGTGACTAGTATATTCATGATTTACAATACCGACTTAAGCTTTTATATATATATATATATATATATATATATATATATATATATATATATATATATATATATATATATATATATATATATATATATATATATATATATATATATATATATATATATATATATATATATATATATATATAT
>JAXCGZ010013718.1:5000-22500 GCA_037179515.1 Halocaridina rubra
TATATATATATATATATATATATATATATATATATATATATATATATATATATATATATATATATATATATATATATATATATATATATATATATATATATATATATATATATATATATATATATATATATATATATATATATATATATATATATATATATATATATATATATATATATATATATATATATATATATATATATATATATATATATATATATATATATATATATATATATATATATATATATATATATATATATATATATATATATATATATATATATATATATATATATATATATATATATATATATATATATATATATATATATATATATATATATATATATATATATATATATATATATATATATATATATATATATATATATATATATATATATATATATATATATATATATATATATATATATATATATATATATATATATATATATATATATATATATATATATATATATATATATATATATATATATATATATATATATATATATATATATATATATATATATATATATATATATATATATATATATATATATATATATATATATATATATATATATATATATATATATATATATATATATATATATATATATATATATATATATATATATATATATATATATATATATATATATATATATATATATATATATATATATATATATATATATATATATATATATATATATATATATATATATATATATATATATATATATATATATATATATATATATATATATATATATATATATATATATATATATATATATATATATATATATATATATATATATATATATATATATATATATATATATATATATATATATATATATATATATATATATATATATATATATATATATATATATATATATATATATATATATATATATATATATATATATATATATATATATATATATATATATATATATATATATATATATATATATATATATAATATATATATATATATATATATATATATATATATATATATATATATATATATATATATATATATATATATATATATATATATATATATATATATATATATATATATATATATATATATATATATATATATATATATATATATATATATATATATATATATATATATATATATATATATATATATATATATATATATATATATATATATATATATATATATATATATATATATATATATATATATATATATATATATATATATATATATATATATATATATATATATATATATATATATATATATATATATATATATATATATATATATATATATATATATATATATATATATATATATATATATATATATATATATATATATATATATATATATATATATATATATATATATATATATATATATATATATATATATATATATATATATATATATATATATATATATATATATATATATATATATATATATATATATATATATAATATATATATATATATATATATATATATATATATATATATATATATATATATATATATATATATATATATATATATATATATATATATATATATATATATATATATATATATATATATATATATATATATATATATATATATATATATATATATATATATATATATAATATATATATATATATATATATATATATATATATATATATATATATATATATATATATATATATATATATATATATATATATATATATATATATATATATATATATATATATATATATATATATATATATATATATATATATATATATATATATATATATATATATATATATATATATATATAT
Source organism: Halocaridina rubra (assembly GCA_037179515.1). Lineage (NCBI taxonomy): Eukaryota > Metazoa > Arthropoda > Malacostraca > Decapoda > Atyidae > Halocaridina > Halocaridina rubra. Next base: position 6,857 of record JAXCGZ010013718.1, read on the forward strand.
ATATATATATATATATATATATATATATATATATATATATATATATATATATATAATATATATATATATATATATATATATATATATATATATATATATATATATATATATATATATATATATATATATATATATATATATATATATATATATATATATATATATATATATATATATATATATATATATATATATATATATATATATATATATATATATATATATATATATATATATATATATATATATATATATATATATATATATATATATATATATATATATATATATATATATATATATATATATATATATATATATATATATATATATATATATATATATATATATATATATATATATATATATATATATATATATATATATATATATATATATATATATATATATATATATATATATATATATATATATATATATATATATATATATATATATATATATATATATATATATATATATATATATATATATATATATATATATATATATATATATATATATATATATATATATATATATATATATATATATATATATATAATATATATATATATATATATATATATATATATATATATATATATATATATATATATATATATATATATATATATATATATATATATATATATATATATATATATATATATATATATATATATATATATATATATATATATATATATATATATATATATATATATATATATATATATATATATATATATATATATATATATATATATATATATATATATATATATATATATATATATATATATATATATATATATATATATATATAATATATATATATATATATATATATATATATATATATATATATATATATATATATATATATATATATATATATATATATATATATATATATATATATATATATATATATATATATATATATATATATATATATATAATATATATATATATATATATATATATATATATATATATATATATATATATATATATATATATATATATATATATATATATATATATATATATATATATATATATATATATATATATATATATATATATATATATATATATATATATATATATATATATATATATATATATATATATATATATATATATATATATATATATATATATATATATATATATATATATATATATATATATATATATATATATATATATATATATATATATATATATATATATATAATATATATATATATATATATATATATATATATATATATATATATATATATATATATATATATATATATATATATATATATATATATATATATATATATATATATATATATATATATATATATATATATATATATATATATATATATATATATATATATATATATATATATATATATATATATATATATATATATATATATATATATATATATATATATATATATATATATATATATATATATATATATATATATATATATATATATATATATATATATATATATATATATATATATATATATATATATATATATATATATATATATATATATATATATATATATATATATATATATATATATATATATATATATATATATATATATATATATATATATATATATATATATATATATATATATATATATATATATATATATATATATACATATATATATATATATATATATATATATATATATATATATATATATATATATATATATATATATATATATATATATATATATATATATATATATATATATATATATATATATATATATATATATATATATATATATATATATATATATATATATATATATATATATATATCAAAATCAGCTGTTACCAGACCATAATCTATGGATGATATAAATCTATATTCTACAGAGCAATGATATAATAAATTTACAGATAATAGAGATATAAATACTGCGCTGCCACTCATTATTATGACAGGAAATACATTAAAGCCTTGAGAAGATAAATAAAAATGCCCAAAAAACTTCAAACTTTAGACAAAAAGCACTACCATCATGAAAAGTGGAGGTTTGAAAATATATTATGCCACAAAATAAAGACAGTCCATTCCAGGAGGATGGGATAGCCATGGGCTTCAATTCCCTATCCCTTTTACTTGGTTCTTGTGAAACCACTAGGAAGACAAGGGAAATATATATATATATATATATATATATATATATATATATATATATATATATATATATATATATATATATATATATATATATATATATATATATATATATATATATATATATATATATATATATATATATATATATATATATATATATATATATATATATATATATATATATATATATATATATAATATATATATATATATATATATATATATTAAAGGCTTCTACTCATACAAACAAGTACAGATGCTCCCCTATTTACGAAAAATCGAGTTAAGGACGTTTGCAGATACAAACGGATTAGGCCAAAAGTAAAAAATTACAAAAAATTTAATACAAAAAACAAAACCATGTTGCAAGAAATTTAAATTTCTGCAGTGACGAGTGTGCCTAGTGTAATGTTCAGCCACTATCAAGGCACGGCAGCATTGTACCTATAAGTCACCTTGCTGTCCCAGTCTGTTCTCAGATCGCATCCTGTAAACATTGAAACTCCAATGTGTACCAGGTTTTTTGTCGTGAAATATCTTTCTCATCGTGTAGTAATCATGAGTAGTGAAAAGCATAAGGCTATTGATGTTAGTGGTGCTTCAAAAAAAAAGAGACATGCTATTTCGATGGAAACGAAATTGGTGTTAATAGACTCAATAATGATAAAAAAAAATGGTGAAAGTAGCTCGCACTTATAATATCGTTCCAATGTGGGCACTATTTACAAAGATAGAGACGTATTATGGAACATGTAAAAGGTGCAGTGCCTATGGAGTCAATTATTATTAGTAAGAGGGGGGGAAGGCTTATTGAAAAAACGGAAGAACTTTTAACAATTTGGATGGAACCCCGATGGAAATTGGGTAAGATTATCTCTCATGTTGATTCAGGAAAAGGCATTGTGCTGTATGAGCTATTGCCATGTCTTACTATTACTATACTTATTACAATTTATTAATATAACATATGCTTTTCTTACAAAAATTACTTCTGCTAATACAGTGCAACAACTCTTTCCATTGCATTCTGCACCTCCCGCTGCCTCCTCTTCATTTTCCTCCTACTCAGCTCTTGAACAGAGAGCACTGTACAAACTGCTAAACTATACCTCATTGCATACGTCACCTCAAACCTCACTACCAGGTTACTGTAAAAGATTGGTACTGTGCAGTAGTGTACTGTATGTACTATTACAATATCTCATTATTACTGTACGAACTCTTATTACAATTTATTAACAATTTACATTTTACGATTTATTAAAAAAAAAAAATTTGTGGTATTACAATGCAACAAGTCTTCCCGTTTCCTACTTGGTCCTTACGTTGCCTTCTCTTCCTTTTGCCCCTACTCAGCACTCGAGCAAGGGGAAATGTAGAAACCACTAAATTTATCTCGTCGCGTACGTCACCTCAAACTTCGCTACCAACTGAAGAGGTTGGTACTGTACAGTAGTTTACTGTATGTACTATTACAAAGTCTTATTATTATGCTACCTGTTTAAAAGGTTGGTACTATACTGGATTATTATTACAATTTATCGTTATTACAGTACATATTACAATTTATTAATATGATTTATGATTTATAGATTATTGAATATAATTGCATTTTTACGATAAGGAAAAAATTTATAATACGTAACTCCGCAAAGTCTTAGCATATGTCAAAATTCATTATTATTACAGTACAGAATGAATAAAAATTTATTATTATTATTATTATTATTATTATAATAATTATTATTATTATTACAGTTTCTCCAAATTGTTTTCTTACAGAAAAGTAACTTAGCAACACATAATTTCTCATCCATCACCGCACAAGTTTATGACTTTCAACTGGACCCAGGTATTAATGTATGTACAGTATTCCTTTACTTTAAAACATTATTATTATTACTGTATTAAAATTCATTAATACAGTAATCTATTTCTTGATCTTATTTTAGTGTTAGTTGTGCTTGGCCTAAGTACTGTACAGTACTGTATATATTTATGTATAGTACAGTATTTTTATTGGATAAACACAACTTATGAAAAATTCTACTTATGAACGGACTTCTGGAACCTAACTCGTTCGTAAGTTGGGAAGTATCTGTACTGCACTGTACTATACAAGCAGAAAAAAAATAGATGTAATTAAACTCACAAACATTACACAACTAAACTGAAAGATACAGAAATACTTGAATACCATAACAGGAAACCAATAGTAGGAAGTCCACTAACAAATACAATAGAAACCAGCTAAACAATGCCCACACTACTTACGAATACGGCACACAGCCCGGCGATAACCTAGCAGAGGGGGGAAGATACTATCTTAGATGCTGGAACTACTAAATGTATCAGGCTTTTAGTGACAATAAAAAATAGTTAATAATGAGCATATTCTAACAACACATTTATATAATACATAATTTTTACCTGCCATGTTTTCATTCAAATGTAAATACTTGAATAGATTTTTTGCAGTAATGCAAAACCAGCCAAAAATTATAAACATGCAAAAGTCACCCAAAGATACAATAACTGTCTTTGTACTGTCTGATCTCCAGCTACTTCATATACATTTCATATAAACATAGTGTCTAAACATCACATATTATTCTACAACTTAAAACAATAAAAAAATCTTTATTTAGGATTTGTTTTATTGATAACAGTGCAAGAGTGAAAAGCATGCCTATACGATAATTCTGTACTTGAATATATACATTTATATACAGTGAAACCTCTGTTTTCAAACTTAATTCGCTCATTATAGCTGTTCAAAAAACAAATTGTTTAGAGACAGCAGCAATTATCCCAATAAGTATAAATGTAAAATGCATTCCTCCGTACTTGGACCCCAAGATGATAACTTATTTAAACATTTATAACAGTACTTCAAGCATACATGTATGCAAATGCAAATGAAAATCAAAGCTCAAACAAAAAGAATATTTTAAACATAATGGATATAACATAGAATAGAATTTAAAAATTCACTTTAACAGCATGGAGGAAAGTTGATGGCATTTGCAGAGGGTGGTGATGAAGGGAAGGGGGAAAAAATGCCTAGTGAAATCACATACAAGAACGACATTTTCATGTTTGGCTATGATTTCTCTTTTCAATTCCATAGTGGCTCTAATCACTATTTTCTTTTCACTTTGGTAATATCGCTTACCTTCTTTGGCCCCATAGTGGCTTATATTTAACTAACTTTAATAATAATAATGTAAATTTTTGAAAGTAACCTGAAAAACCATGAAATACAATAAAAGGCACTTCTAACTTTCGTGCAGATATGCAAGTATAATAATTTATTTAAGAACATAATCAAGTAATGATATACCTGTACAACATACGTCACTGCAAATTTGCAAGATCAGCACGAACAATAATCTAATGAAAAACACAATGAAATACAAGAAAAGACACTGCAAATTTGAGAGAAGATCCACACTGACCGGCAATTGCAGTATAACCAAAATCCTATCAACCCAAGAATACAACACACCACGTGGATTACATGAACCAGAAACAAAACAAAATTCGAAAAAACAAAGCTTTGCTCGTTCAGAAAATTTATTTGAAACCTGAATTGTATGAGCTGTAAGGCATTTGAAAACTAACGTTCCACTGTATAAAATTCATAGTACCTATTATATAATTCCTCCTCAATCATACTGAGCTTCATAAAGTAGACAGTAGAATATCTGGATTCATTCATTTCATTACATGTTTTATAACAAATATCAAATCTGTTTCAGGGATAACAAAAAGTCCAACAAAAAGAGTCAATACAACCAAACAGAAAAGGGGTACTTCATTAATGATGTATCACCAGAAAGTGATACAGTGCAGTAATTAAGACCAGCTGTAAGAAAAAAGTAAAAATACCCAGGATACCAAAATTTAAATGCACAGTTCCAAGACACTTCAGATACTCTTAGCAAAAATGTACCATAGCAATGCCCATGAGTTATATCAGTAACAATAAACCCACATGATATAGAATGCAAGCAACATATACCAGGACTCAGGCTGCCTTATTTTCCCAAAATTAAATTGTGGTAATATCTGAGCACAGAGCAAGAAGATATCTACATGCATAACTAGCAAATTGGGAGAATGAACAGCAAGAAAAACTGAAATACATATTATAATGTATATAATAAATAAGTAAGTATGGTGTTGCATATATACAGGAAAATGACTGACAGCAAAAAGAATTTCAAGTCACATTTATGCCATAGTACAAGATAGCATTTATAGGCCATAGTGCTCCTAAATTATAGTATTTCTAGATATTTATATGACTAAGAAAATGCACATATTGACATAGATTTACAATACATAATTATGATTTCCTTTACAGAATTACAATCCATCTGTTTTACCAACAGTCACTAAACATAATTAAATATTCAAAAACCTACAGCTCTAACTTGCAATAGAGCACATGTTATTGTTCTATATGACAGTTTATCAAATATCTTTCTTTTGGTGACTGATACATGTAAAACTTATATCATTATCAAAAGGAATACTGTTACTTGATCTCAATACTTAAAGAGAAGAGCTTATCTGCAGATATCAACAAAATAATCAAAGAATATGGACTAATTCTCAGATAACATAAAACTGAAGAATATCTATGATATCTGTACTCTAAAAATTACGTTACTGGAACTTACTTTTTCGAAGGTGAGTTGTCCATTCTTCTGTACTGCTCCATGATTTTCTCCTCCAACTTTTCTTTTTGACGACGCAAATTATTTAATTTATCACTGCAAGCAAAGTAAAATTTAACAAAAATCCTTAAACTATGCTTTTGCATAACACTAAATTTCTATCAAATAATAATTCTTCTATTGCAACAAAACAGTTTTTTAGCAACAAAATATATTTTACTCTAATTTCAACAGTTGGTACAAAAAGGAGAAAGAGTATATACAAGGTTGTAGAAATGAGTAACTTATTCAATGACTAAAAATTATAAGCTTATATATAAAACGAGATAAAAACAATACATCTGCAAAGCAGATGTGATTTACAGTTTAGTACATAAAATTTATACTGCTTATTTCTAAATCATTAGTGACTTTCTTCAACTATTCAGTGATCAAAAACACATATATGATGAGCCTTACGTGAAGTTCTTTTCTTCCTGATGGAAATGTTGCTTGTCTTCCAATGTCTGAGTCAAGAGATCATGATACTGTGTCAACAGCAATGATACCTGAGACATCAAAGATCTCCTGTCTTCTTCAAGAGTTACATTTAATGTTTGCAACACCTGAAATATTAATGCATCATAGATATTCATGCAATATTAATTAATTTCACGGTCCAAAAAACATAATTTCAACAACAGACACCTAAAGCCCTGTTGAAGAGTATACCTGGATCACTGTTTACAGTAAGTAGTGTGTGTATCTATATGTAAAAATAACACTAGAACATGTATAAGAATATCTTTTGTGTACACATGTGTGTTAAGACTATCATTCTACATTCTGCAGGTTGAAAGAAAAAACCTCATGTACAAAAATTAAAACGACAATTCATCATTTATGATTTTACCACCTTCTCATGCCATGCCCCACTTCATTTTTATGACAGAATAAGTTATATTTCAAAGGAATTTTACAGCAGTCACCTTGAAATAAAGTGAGAGCAGTCTTTAGAACAGGAGAGTGATTAGCTCCTGTAACTACTAAAACAGTAGATTTGTTAATGAAATTAACTTAAAAGTACTTGGTACTGTAATATATGAAGTACACTACTACTACTTCTCTGAAAAATTATATTACAAATTAATAGGCACAAAACTACACTCTGGATCATAATTAAATTGAAATTCATATACAGTATCTTCTTCCTCTATTTGCGTTCCCATTTTCATATGGGGTCGCATCTCTTCACTAGTCGTCTCCACTGGTTCCGGTCCATCACTTGCTCCTCCTCCAGCTGTCTCTCTCTGAGATCCTCCTTCAGTCGGTCCTTCCACCGTAGTTTAGGTCTTCCTTGTCTATGTCTGCCCTCCACGTCCATCTCCATCACTCTCACACCCACGTAGTCTTCTTCTCTCCTCTTCACATGACCGAACCACTGTAATCTCCTCTCCTGCGCTTTCACCGACGCCTCCACCACCTTCACTGTTCCTCTGATCCGGTCATTTCGTATCCTGTCCTCCCTCGTCACCCCACACATCCACCTCAGCATTCTCATTTCTGCGACATCTATCTTCCTTTCTTGAACCTTTTTCACCGGCCACGTCTCCGCTCCGTACAGCAACGCTGGTCTCACAACTGACTTGTACACTTTTCCTTTCACTCTAGCACTGATTTTCTTGTCACATAGCACCCCTGATGTTCTCTTCCAGCTGTTCCACGCTACCTGGATCCTATGATCAATCTCTCTCTCTAGGTCTCCATCCTTCGTCACGTAGGAGCCGAGGTATTTGAAGGCATCCGCCTTTGGGAGCTTGTGGTCTTGCATGAACAGGTCGCCTCCTTGTGTCACATTGCACTCCAGGTACTCCGTTTTCTGTCTGCTCACCTTCAGTCCGTAATCCTCCAGCAAACCCCCCCATAGCTCCAACCTCTCTTGCAATTCTTCACGGCTCTCGGAGACCAAAACAATATCGTCTGCAAAGAGCATGCTCCATGGTGCCTCCTTTGTCACTTCCTCCACCATCACATCCATGAGAAGGTTAAATAGATAGGGGCTAAGAGCTGATCCCTGATGGAGTCCAACTTTCACCTGAAAAGGCTCTGTAGTGCCAACTGTACTTCTTACTCTTGTTGTGGCTTCCCTGTATATGTCCTGAACTATCTTGACATACTTCTCCTTCACTCCCTTCGACCTCATACTCCTCCACACCTCGCTTCTCGGGACCCGATCATAAGCTTTTTCCAGGTCAATAAACGCCATGTAAAGCCCTCTTTGCTTATCTCTATATTTTTCCATTGTCTGCCTCATTGCGAATACTGCATCCATTGTTCCTCGACCTTTCATAAAACCAAACTGCTCACTACAAACTTCTGTCTCCTCCCTCAGCCTTTTATCCAACACTTTCCAGCAGTTTCATAGTGTGAGATGTTAGCTTAATTCCTCTATAGTTGTTGCAACTCTGGATGTCTCCCTTTTCTTTGAAAATCGGTACCATTATACTATCTCTCCACTCGTTCGGGATAGTCTCTTCCTTCATCACCATGTTCAGGAACTTTGTCAGCACCCGTATCCCTTCTTCGCCCAAACTCTTCCATACCTCTGCAGGAATCTGGTCTGGCCCTACTGACTTTCCATTTTTCATCTTCTTCAACGCTTCTCTGACTTCCGCCTCACTCACAGGGTCTACCTCTCCCTCCATTCCCACTCCTTCACCTCTTCGTATTCTTGGATTTTCCTGATTTGGAAGTTCTTCGTAGTAGTCCCTCCACCGTATTTTAATCATGTCGGGGTCAGTAAGCACTCTTCCGTTCTTATCCTTGATTTGCTTTATTGATGTTAGGTCCTTTGTCGATCTGTTCCTTTCTTTTGCTAACTTATAGATTCTCTTCTGTCCCTCCTTTGTTTCAAGGTTCTCATACATATCCTGCAGTGCTGCTGCACGCGCCTGTGCTACAGCCCTCTTCGCCTCCTTATTTGCATCTTTCAACATAGCTTTACGCTCCTCTGTTCTTTCCTTGTCGTAAGCTTTCTTCATCTCTTTCTTCTTTTCTATCTTCTCTTTGCAATTTGAGGACCACCACCCAAGACTCTTTTCCGTTTCTCGGCTTCTTTCCAGATGACTTTCCGAGGACTTCCTCTGCCGTACTCCTGATCACTTCACTGTTCCTTTTCCACCACTGATCCACCTCCTCTGCCTCTTCTATCCTTTGTAGTGCTTTCCTCTTGAACTCCTTCCGCACCACCTCATCCTTGAGTTTCCACCACTTGATCCTAGGTTCTCCCCTCTCGACTCCGGTCCTTCGCGTCCTTACAACCAGCTTCGCCACAACTGGGCTGTGCTGCGCTCCCACACTCTCCTTGTAGTACTTTACAGTCTTCCACTTCTCGGATGTTTTCTCTTCGATACAGGAGGAAGTCGATTTGACTCTCTCTGGGACCACTCCTGTATGTCCAGTAGCTGTTTTTCATGAAGAACGTGTTCAGGATCGCCATGTCAAATGCTATGGCAAATTCCAGCACGCTCTCCCCCTCCTGGTTTTTCACTCCAGTACCTTTGCCTCCATGAACTTGTCTCACTCCATCGTTGTCATGTCCTATATGCCCGTTTAAGTCGCCGCCCACGACACACCTCTCCCCCCAGCGGGACCTCCCTCTGTACTTCGTCCATTTCTTGCCAGAACGTTTCCTTCTCTGCGTCATCGCACCCAACTTGGGAGGCATATGCGCTGATCACGTTTATTGCTTCCTGACCATATACCAACTTGATCCTCAAAATCCTGCTGCTCTTCCTCACCACCTCCACCAGCTCCTCCTTGGTTTGGGGGTCTAGCACCACACCCACTCCATTTCTTCCTCTCTCATCCGCTCCACTGTATATCAACTTGTAGCCTCCACCCAAATCTCGCGCTTTATTTCCTTTCCATCTTGTCTCTTGTACACACAGTATGTTAATCTTCCTTCTCTCCATCAAATCCGCAACTTCTCTTCCTCTACCAGTCATGCTACCGATGTTAAGAGTAGCAATCCTGCTATATATATATATATATATATATATATATATATATATATATATATATATATATATATATATATATATATATATATATATATATATATATATATATATATATATATATATATATATATAGTGTTCCCTTGCTATATCGCGGTTCACCTATCGTGAATTCAGTGCATCACTTTTTTTTTTTCTGGGTATATGCGAGAATATAAAAATATTAAAAAAATAATATTTTCAGTATTTTCATTATTTTATTGAAATGTTTTTTCATTATTTTATTGATGAAAAAAATTTATTTCCCAGCCTAAGAATAATAACAGTAAAAAATAGTAAAAAAACATATATTTAAACATGAAACTCTGCACCATAGAAAGTACAATACCGGTATCGGCGTTTCAGAAAACGCAAAGGGTCGCACCTACGCGAGCTAGCACATATTAAAATTTCCAGTATTTTTATTATTTTATTGATAAAAAAAAAGTATTTTCTAGCCTAAGAATAATAAAACAGAAAAAAATGGTAAAAAACATAAATTTAAACATGTAACTCACAGTATTGTACCATGTAAAATACTGTACGATAGCGTACACTGTATTGGTGTCTCAGAATACGCAAAGGCTCGCACCTATGTGAGATAGTTCATGGGATGTGAAAGGGTGGGAGACGACGAATCAGAATGTTTTTCTGTATGTTCTGTATCATGGGGTCTGATTGACTTTTTGATTGAAGCTTCATTTTCCCAGCGTCTTCCATTGTCTCGCCTCACCCGTTCAGTCTAACTCACGTGTGCGCCGTTCGCGTTGTGCTTCTTAATACATTGTGCTTGCGATTCTTTTTACTCACATTTTTCAACCTCTGCAATGCCTCCCAAGCATCCCCCATCTTCTAAAGCTTCTGGTAGTAAGACTAAGCGGCAAAGGAAAATGTTGACCATAGCAGAAAAGGTAAAAATGTTAGATATGCTGAAGGAAGGAAGAAGGTTCGCGGATGTTGGCTGCCATTTTGGTCTCAACGAATCCACTGTTCGATACATCAAAAAGGACGAGGCAAATATCAGGAAAACAGCGACAATTTCATTTAGTAAAACAGCGAAGAGGGTAGTAACACCCCGCAATAAGATAATAGTGAGGATGGAATCTGCTTTAGCCCTGTGGATTACTGATTGCAGAAAGAACATCAGCGTAGACAGCAATATCATACAAACAAAGGCGAAGAAGCTGTACGAGACATTCGCAGCAAACGAACCCGACGACAACAGTGGCGACCGTGGAGAGGAGGAGAGAGAAGATATCGACGACCCACAACTAGGACCCTCCAGCGATTCTCCACTGAGGAAACAATCGTTCATGGCAAGCAAGGGATGGTTCGCCAAATTTCAAAAACGCTATGGCCTAAAGAGTGTTTCGGTTTATGGCGAGGCTGCCTCTGCAGATACAGCTGCAGCTGAAGATTACGTGAAAAACGACTTCAAGATGATTATCGAGGAAGGTAAATATGCTCCTGAGCAAGTGTTTAAGATGGATGAGACTGGGTTATTTTGGAAGAGAATGCCATCTTGCACTTTTCTCTTCAAGAAAGAAGCTAATGCCCCGGGATTTACAGTGCACAAAGACCGCGTTACCCTCATCATGTGCGGGAATGCTGCGGGCTTCAAGTTAAAGTCCCGGCTTATCTACAAGTCTAAGAACACTAGGGCTTTAAAGAATAAAAATAAGAATCTGCTGCCAGTGTATTGGATGCATAACTCTAAGGTCTGGATCATGAAAAGCCTCACATTGGACTGGTTTCACCAATGCTTTATCCCTCAGGTCAAAATTTATCTTGCGGAAAAGGGCCTTGAATTTAAAGTCCTTCTTTTGATGGATAATGGAGGTGGCCATGCAACTGATCTCGAATATGATGGTGTTCAAGTAGAGTTCCTGCCACCGAGTACAACATCACTGATTCAGCCTATGGATCAAGGAGTTATTCGTGAGTTCAAGGCCCTCAACACATGAAATGCCCTGGCGAACCTGGTTGAATCCATGGATTTGGACAAAGAATTCTCACTGATCACCTACTGGGGTAACTACACGATTGCTACATGCTTTCAAAATATTCAGAATGCAATCAAAGAGATGAAGCCGGCCACAATCAATGCCAGCTGGAAGAATTTGTGGCCCGAAGTCATCTTCAACTACAAGGGATTCACTCCTGACAAAGTCCATAACTCGGGAGTTGCGAAAGCTGTGAAGTTGGCTGCATTTCTAGGAGGAGAAGGCTTTGAAGATATGACTCACGAAGACGTGAATGAACTGATCGACTGCCACTCGCAGCCTTTAACTGATGAAGACTTGGAGGAAATGACAAAATCAGCAAGCGAAGAAGAGGACGAACAACAACCAGAGGAAATGCACGAAGAAATCGAAGAACCTGGCCTTACACTCAAACATCTGGCAACCATGTATGAACATGTGACAGCAGTCCAAAAACTCTCGCAAGAACATAATGATAATATGGTTCGTTCGGTGACCTTCTGCAATCTTCTCGACGGTGCCATGATTCCTTACAAAACCATCTTCCAACAAAAGAAGACACAGCGACAGCAACTCCCCATTACCATGTTCTCTTGCAAAATGCAGCCGTAAAGCTGTCATTGGCTGCGGAATAATTTCCTCTGGAGTCTATAAACGTCATCATCACCTCATTCACAGTAAGTTTACCTATCACGTTCATAGAAATTTACGCTTGCATGCTGTTATTAATAAAGTAAAGGATAGTTTTTTAACAGTGCAGGGAGGGTTTATACAGTAAAGGTAAAAATAAATGTAAAATACCTATGTATATGAGTATGTCACATCACCTTATTCACAGTAAATTTACCTATCACTTTCATATAAATTTACGCTTGCACGCTGTTATTAATAAAGTAAAGGGTGGGGTTTTAACAGTGCAGGGAGGGTTTATACAGTAAAGGTAAAAATAAATGTAAAATACCTATGTATATGAGTATGTCACGTCATCATCACCTCATTCACGGTAAGTTTACCTATCAGTTTCATATAAATTTACGCTTGCACGCTATTATTTATAAAGTAAAGGGTGATTTTAACAGTGCATGGAGGGTTTATACAGCAAAGGTAAAAATAAATGCAAAATACCTATGTATATATTGTGATATTCTACAATGAGTCCCGACAGCTGCAGCTGGTTTACCCCCACCGCTTCATCACATGGCAACTCCCCTCACACCCTTCCACCACAGTTCACCGAGTTAGCAGGTGCGAGAAATCCCTCTGGGCCGTGTCATATATGCACAATTTTCCTCCACTCATTCCTATCTCTTGCATGCAGTCTTCCCTGTTCCATTGACATTCCACGTGCATTCAGTTCTCTTTTCACGCCATCCATCCATCTCATTCTAGGTCTCCCTCTTAACCAAACTCCAATCACTTCTGCACTCCACACTCTCTTCACTATTCGTTCATCACTCATCCTTTCCATGTGTCAAAACCATTTCAACACTCTCTGATCTAACCTATCCGACAGCTTCATTCCAACACCGGTTCTCTGCTTGACATCTTCATTTCTTACACTATCTATTCTATATACACCAATCATACCTCTCAAACACCTCATCTCCATTACGTGTAACTTCTTCCTTTCATCCTTTCTTGCATTCCAAGTCTCTGACCCACACGATGCTGTCGGCACAATCACAAATTCATATATCCTTCTCTTTGCATTCATTCCCAAATATCTATTTCTCATTACACTTTTCAACCCACCTATAAATTTACTTGCATCCTTCACTCAGTGATTTACCTCCACATCAAATCATCCACGCCTTGATACATACGACCCCAGATACTTAAAGCTCTCGAACTTCTTCAAGCAACTCCCCATTCACTCCTACATTCAATCTGCCAACATTAACACTCCTCGTGCATCTCATGACTTTACTTTTATCACTATTCACCCTCAACTTCCTTCTTTCACACACAATAATAAACTCAGTCACCAAATGATTCAATTAATTTTCAGTATCCGCCACCAGTACAGTATCAGCCTCAAATAGCAACAGACTCAATTTCCACAACTTTTCATCCTCACCCACTAGTTCCAAGCCTCTGTCTAATACTCTTTCATTTCCTTCTCTTACCACTCCATCCATATACACATTAAACAACCATGGCGACATTACACAACCTTGCCATAATTCAATATATATATATATATATATATATATATATATATATATATATATATATATATATATATATATATATATATATATATATATATATATATATATATATATATATATATATATATATATATATATATATATATATATATATATATATATATATATATATATATATATATATATATATATATATATATATATATATATATATATATATATATATATATATATATATATGAATAATTTTTACCCCAACCGGGACTCGAGCCTATGACAAATAATTACTGAGTCAAGATGCCTTGACAAAGTAATTATGTGTCCTAGGTTCAGGTTCCAGTCAGGGTAAAATTATTCATGTTTTCACATATGGCAATGTGCTTATTTGAATATATATATATATATATATATATATATATATATATATATATATATATATATATATATATATATATATATATATATATATATATATATATATATATATATATATATATATATATATATATATATATATATATGAATAATTTTTACCCCAACCGGGACTCGAGCCTATGACAAATAATTACCGAGTCAAGGTG
>JAXCGZ010013718.1:32500-55000 GCA_037179515.1 Halocaridina rubra
GGTAAAAAACTCAGAATTTTACCTGGCATTTATTTGTAAGTTTTGAGACTTCCACATCTAAGGCTGCCATTTGATCACGAGTGTCATTCAATTCACCACCGAGTTCTGTTAAACGTAGTTTAATTGTATTGTTTTCTGTCTTAACCGACTTGTAATCACCTTGTAGATTCTTGTACTCTGTTCGCAATTTTTCGTTGGCAGAGAATAGGCTTCGAAAATCATCCTATTAATAACAACATTAGAAAAAGATCAATGTAAATTTTACATTATTAAGTCAATAAAATCAGAATGTTTAAGCAATTCTCACCTTTCATAGGGCAATTCAGGCAATTTGACTCATTTGCTCAGCTTTACATTTTCTTCTATCCTATTTTTTGCATTAAATGTTGTTTCAAATCTTCACCTCCCATTTCAATATTTCTCTTACAAGTGTTCTTATATTCCATATCCACAACACTTTTCAAATATCTCACTCACCACAAGATATTTTGTCTCATTCATTCAACTAAATCTGAATTCAGATCCACTCACATCTTTTTCAAAGCTCCCATGGATGCTTTCTTAACCTTTCATGTACAGTCATGTCATTCCAGAGGCATCTTGCATTTATCTAATTTCCATAAATTTTGATTCTCATCCCCTGAAGCCCTTCCTATTTCCAACTCTACAGCAGAGGCAATCAATAGAACAATCATGCCATTCCTTGTGATGTTGCTCATATCAAAATTTTCAAGCATTTTCTTCTTTCTTATTATCCTGCCATTAAATTAAATATTAACTGTATATACTCATTTTATATTATCAAACCGTATTATCAATTAATTTTTCTTTTCTGTAAGGCTTTTCTGCACTAATCTATGAAAAATCAATCCAAAATATTAAAAAAAAAAATTTCTCTCAATGCTTTCTCAACCATTATACACACAATAATTTACTGCTCTTCTTATTTTGATGTGCTTTACATTATGAACTGCTTATGTCTAACTTAATAAAATATATTTAACAACTCCAAACATTATAAAACTTGGATATACGTCGCCCACGATTCTGAGTCAATCTTATTACAATAACAAGTTCACCTGCAATATCTCATTATCTTAAAGCATTAGCTTATTTCAACAACCAGGTTTACAAAAATCTTACAAAAGCAAGGTGATATTACACAATATTGCTTTAGAACTGAGTACAGGTCAAAGTTAACATACTCCTGACAAACATAAAATTGTGTTGTCATCTTAGTCTTCCAAGACACTGAGAACACCCCATTTGATAATTTCTAATACACTAAACAGATAATTTCAAATAATTTTACAAATATTTAAAAGTATTATGTAGATCCCGACCTGCAGCAAGGTATTTATAAATTAACTTAAATATGATCCACATATCAACTTCCTTTACTTTTCTTTCTTAAACCTTCAAGTTCATTATCTCGGTATTCTTCATTACTGCATCAATGCAGATTCATTAGTCAAGTTATTCTGGTGAGCATTACGACAATACTTATAACTTGCACAATTATTTCAGAGTATTTTGCAACTATATACACAAAATATAAAATATACAAGGCACGAACCTTAAGCCTTGAGTGCTCTCCACGCAAGTTTGCTAATGTGCTTGAGTCCATCTTAAGTTTTGACATTTCAGCATCAAGAGCTTCTCTTAACTTTAAAAGGTCATCCTCGCCTGCAGACATCTCATTCTGACGTTCCTATAATGATATGTAACAAAAAGAGACTCGTTTATTCATATATACTGAAATATATCACTTAGGTAGCAGCTTAAAATGCTTTTTAAAAATATATATAAATCTATATACAGTACACGGTTTTTCCGTGGTAAGCTGCAGTAATAGGAAGCAAATTATGATTAACATCTCATGAAAAATATTACTTGGAAAGTAAGGAATGATTGCCAAAAGTAATAAAGTAAAACTTCTAAAATGATGCCACATACTGCTAAATCCACTAGGTGGCGACAACGGTAATAAAATGACTAAGGTAGCGGGAGT
This sequence comes from Halocaridina rubra, assembly GCA_037179515.1. Classification (NCBI taxonomy): domain Eukaryota; kingdom Metazoa; phylum Arthropoda; class Malacostraca; order Decapoda; family Atyidae; genus Halocaridina; species Halocaridina rubra. The sequence continues at coordinate 34,512 of JAXCGZ010013718.1, forward strand.
TCCTCATTCCCTATTTGTCCTTACCTCTTCTTTCAGCTGCTTTGTGGCAGGGAAAAAAACTTTGGGAATTACCAGCCTTTCTATTCCTTGCTGTCAGCTTTTGCATGAGGGCAATGCAAAGCTAGATATTACATCCCAACATCAGGGCATAGTGTCTATCTTAATATTCAAATAATACAAAATCCATTTACCTTCAAGTCCTTATGCTCCATCTTCAAATTCTTGTGAACTGTTTTGAGATTAGAATGTTCTAAAACTAGGTTGTCATATTCTCGTGTAAGCTGCTGATGAAGGCGCTGCAGAGCTTCATGATCATTGATGAGTTGTGATAGCCTACTGCCTCTTTCATCACAGGAACGACGCACCTTGGGAAGTATTTTCAAGCCCATTTAATGAACTGCTAATATTGTCATCATCAAAAAAAACACAGACATATTTTCAAGCATAGGATAAAAATTTTGAACACAAAGAAAAACAAATCTTTTAGCTAACCTTTTCTTTTTCAGCATCACTCTGTGTGGCAGTAGTCTGCAGAGCAGAATTCTGTGCAATAAGAGAAGCAGACTGTGACTGAAGAGTAGTGTTCTCAACCTGCAAACGGGCATTCTCTCCCTGAAGGGTTGCATTGTGCTGGGACATTACAGTATTCTGATTAGATAAGGAAGTAACCTGCGACTGAAGTGCGCAAACTTGTTCACGATAACTGGCTGTCTGAGTTTTCAATTCCGAAATTTCACTCTCCATGCTTGCTCTCTGAAATGGAAATACAGCATTGTTACAATATGCAGACACCACGTCAAGGCACAAATGGAGAAAATAGGATATAAACGTTAAAATATATATTTAATTACATGAAAAAATGGTCTTCCCCTTATGAATAAAAATTTTCTATAAGTTATGATTATTTCTTAATGTTCATGCTTTTTTTTTCATTTCAAAGCAGCATTTGCTAAGAATGGAAAATTTGAGAATAACTTTTTAAGAAAGTACTACTAACCTCTTCATTTCCTTTGTGCAGTGTATCTCGAAGCTTTGCCATTTCCTTTGATACGTCCTCCATTACACCTGCAGCTGTTCCTTCTTCATGATGTCTTTGGCGCAGAGATTCAAACTCACTCTTCACCTTAGGGAAGAAGAAAGAATAAATTTAAATTTTTCCTAAAAAGAGAATAAATTCATGACAATCTTTAAATATTAAGATGACAATTTCTGTTATGATCCTAGAAAGCTGGGATGATATATGATTATAAAGACACCCAGTGAATGCAAATTAATTTTGAAACCTGTCAGGTACGTAACTGCAAAATACATTCAACTTATAAATGACAATTTCATGTTTACTAACCTCCATTAATTGCTTTCGAAGCTCTTTATTTCTATTTATTGACTCGCCCAAACGAGATTCTAATGAAGCAATTTTTTCTTCTCGTACTTCTACACTGCGCTTCAGTGTTTCTTCCAACATTGCTTCCAAAGCCTTGTATCGACTGAAACAAAATTAAATGATGATACAATTTAATTACAGTAGATAAATTCACCTAAAATATTTTGATGTTGCAATTGTACAAGTTTTATGCTTCAAACAAGTTCAAATCTAGATTCCTTACATCAATCCATTAAAAAATTGTGTAAGCAAAGGAGTTCATGATAGCAAATCTACATTCTGTACATATAATAATAATAATAATAATAATAATAATAATAATAATAATAATAATAATAATAATAACTGCAACATGTGCAATGGAATTGTGTATTAAATGTATCCAAATAATCTCCCTTCATTGTCAGAAATTGAGCCAGGGAACTCTAGACTAGAGAGCCACAGCTTAGTCCACTAGACTGGAATAAGCTGAGGCGCATTCTAGTCTACATATCCGCGGTTCGCTTCCCAACAAGAAAGGGTGATTACCTGAATAATAATAATAATAATAATAATAATAATAATAATAATAATAATAATAATAATAATAATAATAATAATAATAACAATAATAATAATACAGTGGAACCTCAACTTACAAACGCCCCCAAACACGAACAAATCGACCTACAAACACAATTTTCAAAAAAATTATCCACTGACTCACAAACAAGCCTCAAGGTACAAACACGCATACACATGCACAACCGCCCAGGCGACCGCATGTTTGCTATCAGTTCTGCATTAGTGCCCACACTGTGAAGATCGTTCTTTGTTCTGTCATCGTAGATTTCCAGATTTTTTTGCTTTTTACTTTAAGCTAGCCCTCATTATGGTTCCTAAGAAAGTTAAAAGTGACTGACGGTGGCATTAAAAAGCCTAAACGTATTTCAGTGAAAATGAAAAAAGAAATAATTGCTAAACATGAGAACGATGTTTGTGTGTCTGATCTCGCCATGCAGTATAACATGGTGAAATTGACCAACTGTACTATTTTAAAGAATAAAAGAGGTCTTAAAAGCAACTGACGTGGCTAATGGAGTTACTATTTTTACAGAGCATAGGTCTCAGATCATAGAAGAGGTAGAGAAATTATTGTTAGTTTGGATAAATGAAAAAGAGCTTGCTGGAGATAGAGCTAGTGAGGCTATAATATGTGCAAGGCTCTACAGATACACCTGATTTAGTAGTGAACACTAAAATTGTCACTAAAATAGACGAATATTAAGTAAGTACAGGCTGGTTTAACAAATTTCGTTGGCAAACTGGAATTCATAGTGTTGTTAGGCATGGAGAGGCGGCTGGTTCGGACCAAATGGCAGTGGATGCTTATGTGCTAGAATTCACTAAATTTATCAAAAGTGAAGGTTACGTCTCACATCAAGTTTTTAACTGTAATGAAACAGGACTGTTTTGGAAAAAAAATGCCTCAAAGGACCTACATAACCCAAGAGGAGAAGTCACTTCCTGGCCAAAATCCAATGAAAGACAGACTTACACTCTTATTGTGCGCTAATGCAAGTGGGGATTGCAAGATTAAGCCACTTTTAGTCTACCACTCTGAAAATCTGCGCATTTTTAAGCACTATGATGTGTTGAGGGTTAGACTTACGGTAATGTGGAGATTGAATAGCAAGGCTTGGGTAACACGTATCCCATTTATAGAATGGTTGACTAAAGTTTATGCACCAGCTGTCAAGAAACATCTTCTGATTATAGACAATCATCCTGCACATCCTCCAGGTTTGGAAGACCTTGCTATTGAATACGACTTAATAAAAGTAAAGTTTCTGTCTCCCAACACCACTCCTCTCCTCCAGCTCATGGACGAGCAAGTCATTTCACATTTTAAAAAGCTATATATGAAGGGGCTTTTTGCCAGGTGTTTCCAGGTCATCAACAACACGTATTTGACCCTGCGTGAATTCTGGAAAGACCACTTCAATATCCTCCACTGCATAGGCCTCACTGACAAGGCATGGAAGGAGGTCTCTTACCGAACGTTGCAGTCCATCTGGAGGAAACTTTGGCCAGGTTGTGTGGTTGATAGAGACTACGAGGGTTTCAAGGAGGAGACAGCTGTTAACACAGCATACGAGATTGTGGCCACGGGCAAAAGCTGGTCTTGGAGGTCAACAAGGAGGATGTGGAGGAGCAGAGGAAGACCAGAAACAAGAACTCACCACTCAAGAATTGATCGAGTTGCAAACTGAACAGGTGAAGACTATTCAAGAGCAGCAACCAGTAGAGGAGGAGGATAAGAGGGTAAAGGTTTCAAGAGAAAAGTTTAAAGAAATTTTCAGTAAGTGGAGTGCTGTGCAGGCTTTCATTGAGAATCATCACCCGGACAACACTGTGAGCAACAGAGAAGTGAACATTTTAAATGACAATGTGATGTCTCATTTTAGAAAAATTTATCAGCAAGAAAAAAAAAATTATCTGGATCATTTTCTTGTACCAATAACAGCCAGAGAACCACCCTCTAAGAGAGAACATACATGTAGATAGAAAACACCAGAAATTCAGCCAGCAGAAAAGGACTCCTCCTCCTCCCCCCCACATGTGCCAGCAACAATCGACCACAAAGGTAAATACAGTATTGGAACATGTTTTATTTTAGTACCATGGAATTTTTTTCTATGATTAAGGTAATTTTCCTATTATATATACATTTTTATAATATATAAACCCATAAAAAAATTTTAATAGGTATATTTCTGGGGCTGGGGAACGGATTAATTGGATTTACATTAATCTTAATGGAAATTTTTTTTTTAGTTACAAACATTTCAAGTCACGAACGGAGTTAAGGAACGGATTAAATTCGTGCCTAGAGGTACCACTGTAATAATAATAATAAGAATAATAAGAAGAATAATAATAAAAAATAGTAATTTTTTTATTTCCATTTTACACAGGTCATAAGAAAAGTTGAGGATATTTTGCCTCCCAGAGTTCGTTTTCTCCTTTTTCTTATTCTAGCTCAATATCTTTACTTTTCCTGGGGTGGGGGACAAGAATATCACCTCCCTGTTCTCCTCTATGTTGTAAAAATTGAATAACTGTGACACAGCAAGCAGATGAGCAATCCACTCTTTCAAATGTTTATTCTATTCAGGAAAGAGAATATGAGGGCATCTGTTAAGGAAATTCCAAGAACCACCCTAGGAATTAGATCCCTGCAAATGAGTAAGAGTAAAGAAGGAAAAACCTGGTAGCATATTTGTGAGAAGAAAGATGGAAGTGAATGGGTGTATGCCTTGGCTCAGAAATTCTCCTTACACAAGGGATTAGCGTTTTTGTCTATGCATGTATTAAAACAGAAGCTTAAATGCTACAAATATACAATATAAATGAGGAAATACTACAACAGTCCAATCAAAGATAGTTGTGATGAATTAAAAATAAAAATAATAAATTATAGAAATTTAGAAAAAGCACCAAATCAGTTTATACAAATTTCTCTTTTTACAATGCTACTGGTAACAAGATTCACTGGTCTTACAGCTGTAAAAAAAAAAAATTCTTTCTAGTACACATGTACAATATTAACACTGTATATAACATACAGGAACAATATAAATAACTAAAAATGGTTAAACTTATTACGAACTTAGTTGCATTTATAAAAAATGAAGAGTGAAAATAACAAATAATTTTTTGTTGTTAAAAGACTGATTAAGAAGGTTCGGAGAATAATGACAGGGTATGATTATGAGTTCATATATACAGGGGGTACCCGATTTACAGCATTCCGAGTTACGATGTTCTGCGGTTATGACAAGAGGCCAATAAATAAGTATCAAATTATTAATAAATCAACTTTTCGACCTACCTGGCAGGTGTGGTGAAATCAAACTCCACAGGCTAAACAGCTTGTGAGCATGGCAGATGAATACACAGCTAGCAGCACAGCTGTATTCGTATATATAAAGTTAATGGTTTTATCTATTTGTTTATATATTTAGTTATATTGAAGGATTATATTGAATTTATTTAAAAAATTACCAAACAAGGCCGTAAATATGATTTTATGAGAAACAGTTTGTTTAGCGTCAGGAAAGAATACGTTGTCACACAGCATTAAAAGAGGAAGACGAACCACCACTCACTTTACTCTGGCCCACCATATTGTTAGTCTTCATCTGCTCTCTCGTTGATTTTGCTCATGTTCGCTTGTTATTGACCTTACTATGTTTCCCAAGTGCAGTGGTAATATTACTGATGGCAGTGCTGAGAAGAAAAGCCATCAGCATGGAACTTAAAGTTGAATCAGTAAAACACTCAAAAGAGGGAGAAAATGCTATGAATATTGGGCGTTCACTGGTATTAGCCCGTTTGACCATGGCGACGATTATTAAGGAAAAATACTTTAGGTATATTTGTCTTTGATTGCACAAGTAACGGTAAGCTATACTGCATTATTTTCTATGTTTTAGAGTATTTGTTTTAACATTGGTGGGGGACTAAGCTTCGAATTTAGGTGTTTTCTGACTTACAATGATTTTGGGGTTACGACAGCTGTCAGGAACGGAACCTTGTCATAAATCAGGGACCTGTGTATATATATATATATATATATATATATATATATTATATATATATATATATATATATATATATATATATATATATATATATATATATATATATATATATATATATATATATATATATATATATATATATATATATATATATATATATATATATATATATATATATATATATATATATTATATATAATTAATTTTTTGCCCTACATGGTTGGTGCGGTGTATTTATATTTATCAAGTTATGGCTTTATTTATTATTTATTTGTTTATATATTTGGTTATCATGACAGATTATATTGAATGAAAAAAAACCACATTGCCATACATAAGATTTTATTCTAAATACACACGAATACACAGCTATCAGCAGAGCTGTTTTTGTATTTATCATGTTACTGGATTTATTAGTTTTTTTGTTTATATATTTGGCTATATTGAAGGATTATATTGAATTTAAAGAAAATTACCAAGTACATAGCCAAAAATACAATTTTATTCAAAATAGTCTGATGAGCGTCGTGTAAAAATATGGCATCACGCAGCATCTGAAGAGGAATAAATACCACCGATCAGTGTATTCCTGCCCGCCACATTGTGCCTCGTGTTTTATTTGCTCTCGCGTTGTGTTCGCTCGTTACTGACATTACTAGGTCTCTGAAGCGTGTTAGTAATAATTCTGATGGGAGGGCTACGAAGACAAGAAAAGCCATCACCATTGAAATTAAAACTGAATAGTAAACCTTGCTAAAAAGGGAGAAATTTCTATGAACATTGGCCGCAATCTTGGATTAGTCTGTACGCCCGTGACCATGATCATCAAAGACAAAGATCGCATTCATGACCACGTGAAAGGTTCGACTCCTACGATGTCTAATGTGATCAATAGGCAGCGTAGTCGCCTTATGGTCAAGATGGAGAGATTGCTAGTGCTGTAGCTTGAAGACCAAAATCGACGGTGTATCCTAGTAAGCCTCATGTTAATAGAGGAAGAGGCTAAAATATTGTTCGATGCCTTGATATGAGAAAAGGGGGAAGGGAGTGCAGTTGAAAAGTTGTGGCTAGTAGGTGTTGGTTTAATCGTTTTAAGGCTCGTGCTAATTTGCATGACATAAGAGTGCAAGGTGAAGCTGCTAGTGGTGATGAGGAAGCAGCAAAAATGTTTCCTATTGCCTTGTCTGAGATAATAAGGGAGGGGGGGTTACAGTGCCGAACAGGTATTTAACATGGATGAGACTGGCTTATTCTGGAAGTGTATGCTTATTTGTACATACATCGCCAAGGAGGAGAAGACAGCACCAGGCCATAAAGTTAGCAAGATGAGACTGACTCTCCTTTTGAGGGCTAATGCTGCTGGAGACTGTAAGCTGAAGCCCTTGTTGGTTTATTTGGCAGAAAACCCAAGGGCACTCAAGTCAAACAAGAAGGCTTGGATAACCCTTCAAATATATGAGGACTAGTTCAGTAACCATTTTGTCCTTGAAGCAGAGAGGTACTGTGCCTCCAAAGGTCTGCCCTTCAAGGTGTTGCTATTGCTGGACAATGCCCCTGGTCACCATGTTCGTTTGGATGACTTTCATCCTATAGTAAAGCTGGCTTACCTTCCACTTAATACCACTTACCTGTTACAGACAATGGATCAGGAGGCCATTGCTTCTCTCAAGGCCTACTACCTCCAAAGAACAATAGCTATGGCTCTCAGGGCAACTGAGAAGGACAAGAACTTGACTCTCAAGGACTCCTGGAAGTCGTACAATATTCTTCATGCTGTGGAGAATTTTGTTGATGCTTGGGAGAAAGTGAAGCAGACAAATTTGAATGGGGTATGGAAGAAACTGTGCCCCTATTTTGTGAATAACTTCCGAGGCTCTGGGGAGACAGTTGAGGCTGTAACCAAGAATGTAGTTGCCCTGAGTAAGGAGCTCAAGTTGGAGGTGGAGGCTGATGATGTAAAACTTCTGCAATCTCATGGAGAGGAGTTATATGCAAAGGACCTCATTCAAATGGAGAAGCAGACGAATGAGGAGGATGAAGAAATTCCAAGCCCAGAGCCCAAGAGATTCACATCTAGGGAATTGGAAGAAACGTTTGTCCTGGTAGAGGAAGCGTTGGCAAAGCTAGAGGCTCAGGACCCCTACACTGCTAGGTACATTAAGGTCGCCAGAGTGATCAATGATCCCCTGCGGTGTTCCAAGGAAATTTGGTAGGAGAAGAAGAGGGCATCCTTCCAGACTCCCCTTGACCAATTATTCATGAAGGTAGAGCCCCACCAACAGATCCTGTACTCTCTAGCTCAGTTGCCTCTACCTCAATAGACTTTATCTGTCCCATTATCTACATCATCCGCTGCATGTTCCCATGCCTCTCCAGACTCACCTGCCCCAGTCTCCTCAGCAATTGCCTCTCCAGCTTCCTCCTCCTTATAAGACTTTCTCTCCCTCCCTTGCAACGCCCCTTCCAGCGTGCAAGCCGACCACACAAATAAAGGTAAGCAATATTTTACTGTATACTGGACAGTACTGTAGAGTAATTTTACTAGTTTTAAGATACAGATTACACAAGTGAAGGTAAGCAATACTATTATGATTTTACTATTTATATGTTTTAGATTTTTCTATGTTATAGAGAATTTATTTTTGACATTGGTGGGGAACTAGGTTCCAATTTAGGTGTTTTCCATCTTGCGTCGAAATCCGAGAACCAGTGATCTGATTACGAAAAGTGCATTTTCTGAAGAGTGCTGACAAAAATTGGAGTCACCCAGAGAGGAATACAGAAAGAAAAGTAGAGATGTATAAACCACAAATTGAACATGTTGCCAAGAAAACAAAATAAACAATGGGAGGAACAGCCAAACTGTGATTGTTTGCGAGAGGTCAGAGGTGTTAACGAAACTATATCTAAGTTCACTGACACAAAAGTGGAGAGAATATTTAAAAAAAATGTGAAGAAGGATGGACTAGCACATACGAAGGTTTGGTAAGAAGTGGCTTACAAAATCTGTAAAAGCCATGAGAAAAGTGAATAAATTGAAGGGGATAAAAAGATCTATGAAAACGGCAACAGAGATACTAATTCTCTTTCCCAGCAATCTGGGAAGAGAGATAATGATGAACTGTTTAATGTACAATATAAAATGAGAAATAACTTTTTTCTCTTATTTTATCTTTTGGATATGTTACTTGTTTGGACTGCATCAACATGTAAGAACATAATCTCCAGCATTTCTTAAGCTAATTTCAAGATCCATAATTTTATTTTCCTATGAAATAAACAAATAATCAAGTGAATGAGTACTTTCATAAAACTATGTTTAATGGTTACAAAGATATACAGGTACTTTGAATATGTATATTTGGAGATGTTAATGAAGACGAAGGCCTATGTAGCTTAAGTACAAAATTGATGTTGTCAACCATTTCATGTACTTACTCATTTTCATTATCTGATATTGGGGCACTCAAGTTTTCGGCATTTAGCCCGAGCCTGCCAAGATCTGATTTAAGACTATCCAGCTGATTTGATAGTTGCTGTGTTTTAACCTGAAAGAAAATCCTCAAATCACTCTGCAAGATCATATGCAATGTAACGGTTAAGCTCTCATATTATATAGTGTCAAGAAACACTGCAAATTATATCTAAGGTTACAGAAAATATCAAAGAAGATTCTATTATTTTAAAACTTCAAAATTTTTTCAAGTACATGTGAAAGAACAGTGTGTGTATATGTCATGCTGCAATTAGAGCTTAGGTGATAGCCATATATCTCTTAGAGTAATTAACTAACAAGTTTTTCATAATATTTAAAGAATATGCATATTTCCTTACATTATATTCTTTCTCTATCTTTTTCACATAATGCTAATATTAGAGACTTCTACTTGGCTTGCTCAAATATTTGAAGGCAACTTTTATCATAGAAAGCTATATGAAATTGGTATTTTCTAACTTCATCGAGTGATTATAAAAAGAATTTTGTGAAATATGCAAACCTTTTCTGCCACTAAGTCCTCTCTTAAACAATTCAGCGTCTTTCGTTCTGTCATCATATGCTGCTCAAACTCCCGCTTCTCTATTTCTAATTCACGAACTCTGTTGGTAAAAGAGAAAGAAAGAAGAGATAACTTTATATCTTACTGTAATCAACAGGCAGTGGTAGCACATGATAATTCTTGAAATATGTTCTTGTAAAATAACAGATCAGCAGTCCTAATAAAATTATTCAGAATAAAATATAAAATTCAAGAAAGTAAAGGAGCACAGCATAACTTTCATGACAATTCCAAAAACTGTATAATGACTCTTTATTCAAGTAGTTTGTGGTTTATAAACATGTCCTAAATACTTGGATAAATAACTGTTTAGTTCAATGACTTGATAGGAATATGTGAGTTTTAGATATGTGAAGTATAATTACATTCATAAATTTAATACCCCAACTAGAGCATGCAATATTTAGGTTACTAACCTATTATCACTACCCCTGAGATCACAGACTTCTTTATTCAGCCTTTTAATATCTCGCTCCTGAGTTGATGTTTTAGTAGCAGCTTCATCGATTAAACCATCTTTAACCTCCATTGCAGTTCGCAATCTTGATACCTGCAAAATTCAAACAAAATATCAAAATAAAAGAAAAAACTTCCTACAATACTTATAGAAAGATAAAAATTTACACAACTGCACACACACAAGCATAAGGACACACACACACACACACACACACACACACACACAGGAGTAAACATACTGGCAGATTTGTCTCCAGAAATACATATAAATGGCATAGTAAGGGCAGCATATACATTCTTATCAAATGTAAGGGTAGCCTTCAGGCACATGGACAAGGAAATGTTCAGGAATATTTATGTAACCTATGTGAGGCCAAAACTCGAATATGCAGCCCCCTTTTGGAATCCGCACTTGAAAAAGCACATAGCTAAGCTTGAAAAAGTTCAAAGACATGCCACGAAACTGGTGCCAGAAATACGCAATCTCAGTTATGATGAGAGGCTGAGGGAATTAGACTTACCATCACTCGAAGCTAGAAGAGTGAGGGGGGATATGGTGACAGTCTTTAAATTCCTTCATGGTTATGATAGAGTGGATAGGGATCGATATTTTGATATGGCTGGCTCTAGATCTAGAGGTCATAGTTTGAAGCTTCGTAAGAAAACTTCTTTGCAGGATGTAAGGAAATACTTTTTCAGTGTAAGAGTAGTTGATAATTGGAATTGGCTAAGTGAGGAGGTAGTTAATGCTATCTCAATCCATAGTTTTAAGGACAGGTATGATAAGTATCACTAAGTCTAAAATGGAACCGATCAGGAGACGGGAAGATACGAGCTTTGGGCTCTTTCCCGTAAACACAATTAGGTAATCACAATTAGGTAATCACACACACATGGGCATTGGAGCTATTCTCTCACGGACTCAAAATTCTTGTAGTGAAAAACACTTTGCACTAAAATGAAGAACTTCCTGTTCTGAATCTTACTAAGTTCAATATGATATGGAAAAGAAGGTTGTGGACAAATAAAATATTGAACATGTATTTGTCAGTGCATTCAATAACATTATGTACCTCCCTATGCAACAAATTAAAATATTTTTTAAGTAACTGACAATGTACATATGCTGTAAATTTATTTATTTGTTTATATAGAGCTTGTTGCACTTGAACTTACCTCTTTTTGAAGGGACTTGTTTTCACGATCCAAACGGTCATTAGTGCCCTCTAATTCAGTGATATCTCTTTCCATGTCATTCAGTCTCTTAGTTGATAACTTAAGTGTCTCAACCGTTCTTTGGAGCTATTACAAGATCAAGAGTGAGCAACTTAGTGAAAAGTAAGGGGTGAAATTTAAATGTTTCTAATCATACAAATTTGCCATCAATAAATACACCTACAGTAACTTAGGTCTGCATTAAAATTAAATGTGTATAGTCATTTGCAAGGTATGATATGAAATGCATTTAATAAACCTATTCATTTTTCAAGACTCATTTGCTTAGATTTCTAATGCAATAGTAAAACAACAACACTTACCTTGGTATTTTCACTCTCCAGCTCTGATCTCTCCTTCTCCACATCTGCTAACTTCTTTTGATTACTTTCAAGAGATCGGTTTTTCTTTTGAACCTCGTTACTCATGGTTAAGAGTTCCAATTCTAGCTGCTCTAATTTACTCCTGTCAGCTTTGAAAGAGGCAATCTGATTCTGAAGGAGGTTAATTTGCTGAACGTGAGTTTCCTTCTCAGATTCAAGATCGGCAATTCGAATTGAAGAAGATTTAAGGCTATCCATAGAACGAGTAAGGCGTTCGATTTCTACCTGCATTTGCAGCTTCTCACTTTGGGCACTCTCCAGCTGTCAGAACAAAATATGATATCATTCATAAACAGCAATGATCAGAATTTCAAATATCCTATAAATAACATCTGCAATAATTCACTAGAAGTTATACTGTTTGTTACCTTTAATCACTCATCTAACAGAAACATCTTTAGTAATATTGATTATGGAAATATTTGATACTACAATATTATATGACAATTCAATAAAAAATATGGACAAGTACTATATTATCAAAACTTTCTAATTATGTCTCATATTTTAGCAGATTAGAGGCAAATGTAGTATATTCTCTTCACATTTTAACTTTTATTAAAATAAAAGTTACCTACACATGCTAAAATGACACTCATTAAAAAATCTAAGAGAAAAACATGCATCTACTGTGACAAGCCTTCAAAAGATGTCATCAAAATAGAAAAACTACTTCACGACATATAAATCACAGAATGTTAACAATGTAGTTGATAGTCATCACGCTAAAAGAGCTTACCTTTGCAACGGTTTCTTTCAAAATGGCAAGAGTTTTATTAACTCGAGAGTATTCAACCTCCAGGCTAGCATAGTCTCGTTCTAGCGTTTCGTGTCGCTCACAACTTTCCCGAAATGCTCCAATGGCCTTTAGAATTAGAGCTCAATAATTGCAATGTATTTCATTGGGAAAAGTTTAAAGCAATAACAAAAAAATAGGTAATATACTTCATATTAATCAAAGATATGGACATACATAGGTAAATGAGAAAAAATTCTACCTTATGCAGGTCTTTATTTTCACGTTCAATATCTGCTTTCTGTTGTTCTACCTCCGAGAGCTTATCTGCAGATTCTCTCAATCTTTCTGTTAATCGATTCAGCTGCTGTTTCTCATACTCTAATCTGGAGACCTGAAAAAAGAAGAATTGTTAAGAGCTTCACTAACAATTACTTCACCTTTAAAATTCAGTGCAGTATCTCTGCTAAACTTCAAACAATTGCAGCTTTTATCAAGAATTTAGTGCAAATACTATACTGTATATGCAGCAACTGCTGAAGGTAAAAATATTACTTTAAAATAAAACATACACTTCTAAATACTGCATACAGAAAAAATAATTTATAAATACTATTCTAGCAATATAACTAGCATTCAAATGATTTGTAGTAAAAACTTTTGAAAAGCTGAGAAACTACATAAGGATAATACAACAACTTTTGCAAAAGGAAAACACTAGACAATCATTCCTTTCTCTAATGATCAACAACAGCATGAACGATGCAATTAAGACTACTTACAGTCTTTTGCTGCAATAAATAAATAAGACCGTCAGACATAAAGAAAATATAGCATACCTCATAAGATTGGAATCTTTTGTAAATTAATCACAACTTAAACTTATTCTCAATTACATTATTTGAAATAAACGGAAATAAACAGAAATTATGCTTAAATGAAAATATCTTACCTGACTCTGAAGTTGAAGATTAACATCTGTAAGGTTCTTGTTTTCAGCTTCAACATCGACTAATCGGGCATCTTTTGTCTTTTTTTGCCTTTCTCTTAAACTCTCTATGAGCTCTAATAATTGGGTATTCTCTTGCTGTGTAAATGATAAAACAAAGACGAGAAAAAAAATTATCAAGCGCTTTGAATATAACTGCCAAACAGTAGATCATATGACTAAGCATATTAAGTTGATGTAAACTGTGAGAAAATTATGTGAAGTAAATCAAGTATGGAGAAACTTAATGCTTTTGAACAAGTATACATAATGTATCTACAAAATAGCCTTAATACAATCTTTTGTTTTCTAAGCTATCCTTGTACAACTGCTTCATAACCGAGGTAATGCAACTGCATTTCTAACATTATGATTAACTCATAAATAGCGAGTTGAACCTGAATTAAAACCACTTAAAAGTGTAGCAAAGCATATTTGTCTCAATAAAAGTGTTTTGGAAAATGTGAACGAAGTATAATTACCTGTAGTTCATCTATCTGCCTCTGTGAGTTAGTTTTAACAGTGTTTATTGTTTGATGGAGACGCTGGATCTCTTGGTGACGTTGTTCACTCTCTTCTTGCGCTTCTAGTACGTGTACACGCTCCTTTTTACTACAGTCCTGCAGCTGAGTTACCTAGAAAAAATCAAATGCCATACTGACTTGTATATCTGATTTGATGCATATAAAATTAACATTTCACGAACATCACATTTGAATGCCATAGCAAAACCTTGTCTATTTCCAGATGGAAATCATAGAGAAGGTGATTTTCAGTCCCTCACTTTGCCTAATTTAATTGACTGTTATGACATGCAGGGAAACATGGAGGAGGTATTCTTGTCCCCCAACTCAGGGTAAGAAAGTAAAAAATACAAAGAAAAACAAGAGAGTAAACAATGGAATGCAGAGGATGCTCAGCTCCACTCCTTGACTAAGACCCACCCAACTCCAAGGATGGAACAATGGAAGACATTGTAGAGTAAGATAGATATTAAAAATGAACTCTGGGAGGCTGGGGGCCCCCAACTCCACACCTGGATTGAACCCACCCAATTCCAAGAAGGAAAAATTACATAGTAGAAACAGAGTGTGTGCTATATAGGAGGTAAAAGTCACTCAGCTCTGCAGTTAAACCCACCCAATTCCAAGAACAATTTAAGTAATTGCACAAGACTTTTTTTTAAAGCATTTTTAGCATCTCTCGATGAAGAAAAAAAATTAGCTGAGCAGGACTTACTTTAATTGATAGCCTCTTGTTCTCTTTTTCCAGTTCCAACAACTTATCAGCTGATGCAAGAAGGGAGTCCCGTTTAAGCTGTTCATTCTCAGCTTCTAATCTTTGGTTTTCCAACTGAAGTTTCAGAACTCTGGCCTGCGCATCACCGATGAGATCATTACCAACACTAGAGCCATTCAGAGGAGCGCGAGATTTCAGTTGATCAAGTTGTGCTACTAGAGTTGCAGACTCACTTAAAGAATTTTTTGTGCTGAGTTGCAACTGGGCATTTTCTTCCATCACCTCCTGAAGTCTCTCACGATCTGAATCTCGTTCCTGAAATGAAAAAAAAATAATCTCCAACATCATTTAAAAGATTTAAAACAATAATCTACTGCTATGAGGGAAAAAATAGAATTGTTATTAGAAACAAAAAATTAATGCATAAAAATAATATGCTCATGCAGTCTCATTCTAGAAGTACATAAGTAAATTATTAACTTTAAGGTAATAAATATTAATATAATTTTTGAGACATTAATCAAGGTAATATAAGACTTACGATGCTGATTTGATTTATAGTCTGCTTCAACTGCAAAATATTATTCTCCAAATCTAAAACTTGTTCTGCTCTTCTGCGTGATGAGGCTAACTGTTCCTCTAACATCTCTTTAGTCTCAACTAAAATTCTATAAAGAAGAAGGAAAACATCTTACAAAGGTAATAATGTATTACAAGTATAGTAGCTTCAGGATAAGCGTAATACATATGGCATTTATATTGTACATAATAAAAATAAAAAAGTTCCATGAAATGCAATCCATATAATCTCTCCAAGTGACATTGCATTTTTACCTCTTTTATGACCTTTGTATTCTATATTCCTGATATAGAAATCTACAGAGTAAGAGTTAAACTAGTCATGTACTGTACAGCAATCAAAAACGAGGCTACAAATATATACATTACATTCTTTTCAGTAAACATCCCCTTAGATTTTACAAAATTATATACACTGCAATAACTGTGAATAGTAATAACAAATCAAACGTTACTTTTGCAGCTTTTTCATATAATGATTCAATTTTATAAGAGAATTTCAGCATTACATACTAACAGATTGCACTGCAACTCAACATTTTACCTCTCCTTTAAAACTTTGAAGCCATAGAGATAAGAAAATAAATTAGGAAATGAAATGTAAGTATAATATTGCATTCCATATCCCATTCTCGCTTTACCTGTTATCCTCACGTAGTTCTTCCACTCTTGTCTTGTAGAATTCTATATCCGCCATCTTATCCCTATATCTAGCCACTTCTTGTTCAAGTGCCTCCACCCGGCTGGCTCGTTCGCGCAAAATGTCTGCTTCATCTCGCCACGCCCTTGCTGCCCTGGCATCTTGTACAAGCTCAACATTCTGACGAAATTAAATGAATCAGGAACGCTCCATTGCTTACAAATGGTTATAAAAAATATATACAAAAGGAATGCCATAAAGGAAGAGATAGTAAGAAAAAATTTCCAAAAACTGTATAAAATATTAGAGCACTGCAGCATCCCAGAATCATTTATAATTACATAAATATATGACATAGTTAAGCTTCTTGATAAATACAAAAAAATAATAACGAAAAAAGTTAAATATTATCTCCACTTTAATAATTAAATGACAAACTTTGGCAATGATATGATAAGGTACACAGATAAAGCATATTATGAATAATCTAAAACTATATTAGGCTATGCAGCATAAATAAAAAAAAAATGATAAAATAACTAATAACTACCTCTTGACGAAGCTTACTGATGGTCGTTTTTGATTGTTCAAGCTCGTCTTTGTACTCTGAAATACTCTCGACTTTGTCATCACTGAAAAAGGAAAGAATATAAGTTTTACTCTACCTCAAGTTTGCATTCAATTTGTGTATGATTCATAACATGTACAAAATATGCTTTTCTTACTGCAACCCATAACCTGCATGTTTATGCAGTAAGCAAATAAATAACATTGAACATACACTGTGACAATAAAATTTACCGGCTCCATCAGCTCTGTTGCATATCTCAGTTGCACACAGACAGAACCAATGATAAAGGAGAGGCTTGAACAACATCAGTTTCAGGATAAGAATAGCAAGTAACTAAAGAGTCAATATTAGAGGAGATATTCATATTTCAAAACAATAAAAGAACAGATATTGTGGCACCGTTTGTTTAAAATATGGAATACTGTCGTATTGCTCTATAATACGAGCATATTGGAAACATGGCGACAGCAGTATAAACACTGGTTTGTGCGCGTGTGTGTTAGTGTGTGCACAAGACGGCGCGAGTACTCTCCTAACATTGAAATAATAAACATCCAACTTTGAATAAAAGAAAGTATTAAAGGAGAATTAAAGAAAATACAGATCAAAAAAATGCCTTCACCAAAAAGCAAAGGTTTCAAAATACCAAACACAGCAGACCTCAAAGAGATTTACTTGCATGCTTTGTCTAAAGAAGGAATATTAGCAGTTCAAATTGTAGTTGGAACACATCATTATAACCCAGTGATGAAATAAAAACTTGCTGTATCACTACCTATTAATAGTAATAATGCTCTGAGTATTCTGGTAACAAATAAAAAAAAATCTTTCATGGGATACTGACATAGATGTACAAGCTTCTTTTGCAATGTTCAGGTTAAAAGTGATAATGCTTTGAGCATTCTGCTAACAAATAAGAAAAAATCTTTCATGGGCTACTGACATAGATGTACAAGCTTATTATGCAATGCTCAGGTTAAATATTAAAAAAAATCTTTACCTCATATTACTGCCATTGCCCATGAACATTGGTATCCAGAATCTAAAATAAACAAGGGTATCGAAAATGCTTTCGGAATAAAAGAGGCTTACGATTCTCATTCTAGCAGTGGGAGGTAAAAATTTTATATAATACTAAATAACTACTACTACTGCTGCTATTACTACCATGATCATCATCATCATCATCATCGCCGCTAATGAAATTTTATGTTGCGTTCCCGCAGAGTTTGATATATACTGCCCCCAAACGTTAGGATGCCATAGTGGTTCTCAAGCTTTCAATGCCGTGGAAGCCCTAGAAATTATTATTTTTAAAAACGCGGCGTCCTTAGCTATATATAAAAGCATTAATTACCATAAATTGTGGACTTGAAAAGAACTTATTCATATAAACTTTAAACTAGAAAAAAAATTCTAAACTGCGAATAACTTCACTACATGTAAATATATTAACAAAAGATATAACGCTCAGTTAGCTATATGATAAGGATGCATCCATCCTCTTCTTAGATGCCAGTATCCTCTGAAAATTTGGTTTGATGTTTGATCATTTAATTCTCATATCTGGTTCAACGTCCAATCAGCAGCGATATTTTTTCGTATTTGCACACACACACAAACACACACACACACACACATATATATATATATATATATATATATATATATATATATATATATATATATATATATATATATATATATATATATATATATAGCACATACACACACACACGTCAGTATATATATATATATATATATATATATATATATATATATATATATATATATATATATATATATATATATATATATATATATATATATATATATATATATATATATATATATATATATATATATATATATATATATATATATATATATATATATATATATATATATATATATATATACACATACACACGTGAGTATGTATATATATATATATATATATATATATATATATATATATATATATATATATATATATATATATATATATATAACTGTTAACATACAGTCTAAAATGGTAGGAGAATGCTCATTAAAGAAGCAACGAAAAAATACTTGAAGTACTTATTGATTTCGTGACCTTATCTGGCAACCATCTCAAAATACAATGTCTGATGTCATTGTACTTTAAGAGGGTGACTAGATAAGGTCACGAAATTAATAAGCACTTTAAATATTTTTCGTTGTTTCTTTAATGAACATTCACCTACCACCCACCCACACAATTAGGTAATCACACACACACACACACACACATATATATATATATATATATATATATATATATATATATATATATATATATATATATATATATATATATATATATATATATATATATATATATATATATATATATATATATATATATATATATATAATATATATATATAATATATATATATAATATATATATATAATATATGTGTGTGTGTGTGTGTGTGTGTGTGTGTGTGTGTGTGTGTGTGTGTGTGTGTGTGTGTGTGTGTGTACACAGAATTTAAGTTTATGTACATTATAAGCGCGCCCTTTATGATGAAAGTGACAACGCAGAAATAAATTGTAAATAGTTTTATAACTTTAATAATACTCCTACAGCACATTTCGTAGGACTGGACAGGTGACGGTTGTTGCAAAATTCTCACAGCTGCTGAGTGGAGCTGAGTCACGGCCAGGAAGTGACGTCACTGTTTCCCTTAAGGGTAAGAACCGTCGCCTTAAGAGAACGAGAGTTTCCACTCACAAAGAAAGAGAGGGAGCGAGATTCCTTCCCCCGCTGACTCGTTCTTTCTCCGCTGATATAACAAAGAAAAAGATAAAGACAATACTAAACAGAGGAAGCTCTGATTGCCAGAAAAAAAAAGACGTGACACAACAATGGAGGATCGTCCGTGTTCTGGGAAATACAAACAGTAATCCCGTAACCTACTCCCTACCCGACGACACCAATCGCCCGCCCTTCTCTTACCAAGGGTGAAATTCGCTTATTCTAAAAACTATGACCTCATGCTGCCAGACAAAGCTCAATCATTCGCGACCTTTTTTATTCTTATCTGAAAATGTGGAGATTGTAGATGTAGGGGAGGGGCAAGGTAACTTTCGCAAGAAAAATTATGAATGGCATATCCCTATACACTTCTTGGGCACGTGTACAAGAGTTGAGAACTTCAGGAAATCAGAATCCGATCATATCTTCATTTGACAAGAGATATCTTTGGAGTATCTGAAATTAATATTCTTTACAATTAATGACTATACGAATTTCCATAGTAGTATTGTCATTAAACAGATGATGCAGTCATGGTCAGCCTTCGATCTGGGGTATCTGGTGTGAGGTTTGAATTCACGAGCTATTGTTCGCCCTCCCCCTCAACTTTATGAAAATATATTTTTCTTCGCAGTGTCCATGCTACGAGAGGCAGCTTGTTAGTTATGAATAACATTGCCAAAGGGTAGCATTTCAACACTTTAAGAAACTATCATAAATCAATTTCAGTGATAGAAGTTTTATATATTTATATAAAATATCTATATATAAGAAAGAAATGTTTAATGATGTTGCTGCTACTAGTGCACGTACATTTCTCCCACTTCTATAAAAGGTGCACAAACCAAAATATCTTCTCCAGAGAG
>JAXCGZ010013718.1:57500-61191 GCA_037179515.1 Halocaridina rubra
TATATATATATATATTATATATATATATATATATATATATATATATATATATATATATATATATATATATATATATATATATTATATATATATATATATATATAATATATATATATATATATA
This sequence comes from Halocaridina rubra, assembly GCA_037179515.1. Classification (NCBI taxonomy): domain Eukaryota; kingdom Metazoa; phylum Arthropoda; class Malacostraca; order Decapoda; family Atyidae; genus Halocaridina; species Halocaridina rubra. Next base: position 57,624 of record JAXCGZ010013718.1, read on the forward strand.
TATATATATATATATATATATATATATATATATATATATATATATTATATATATATTATATATATATATATATATATATATATATATATATATATATATATATATACATATATATGTATATATATATATATATATATATATATATATATATATATATATATATATATATATATATATATATTTTCACCCCTATTAGGTCCTTGGAATTTTTGAACTGTACCTAAAACCATCCTTACTACCGGCTTTGTTTTTAACTTGCACTGGAGGAAAATTCACTACTGCACAGAGAACTGTATCCTTGACACCTGAAAATTCTTGAGCTTTCTTTACTTTATACACAGAGGGGGTTTCAAAATCAAGTCTCAAGAATGCATACCTCTAAGCAATATAAATATCTCCTCCAATGCACCTATCTATCTACCCCATATTAGCGTTAAAAGAAAAAATAAATATGTTTTAGAGGTAATACTGAAAAACTCCTGGGAACTTATCAAGAATTTATAAATTAAACTTCTGAATTAGAAAGACTGAAATCCCTTCGGAAATATATGCTGGGACTTCACAATTATAAGAACAAGAAAAATTCTGATAACACTAAGGCAGAAGAGCGCAAGCTTGTGTGTGTGTGTAAGGGCACTAGTATTACTAACCCATATAATACTGACTGCAATAATGATAACAGGTTAGAACAATTCTGACTCATTTTGCAGAAATTAGTTGCGCTGTGAAGCGTGGTTGATACACAGTAGACATTTGTCAGACAAGAATAAATATTTGGAAACTGCGACAACTGATTTCCGTTTGAATTCTCGAGTACCGTTAGAGAGCTTATTGCTCCTGGGCTAAAGAGACAGATAGATAGATATATCCAGGACAGAAAGATAGTGGACCTTAGCAGTAGCGATTAGTTTCTCAACGAGAAACGCTGCTGTCACACAGTCAAACTATGTAAAACTGAATTTAATCCATTTCTAACCCATTGTCCTTACACCACGAGTTGTAAAATATACATACAGACACAGACATATCACCAATTTACACCAATTTTCAAGGCTAGAATGTGTATATAATAATCTGCTAAAAGAAGAATTAAGGCATATACATACAGACTATGGAGAGATGTGGTGTTCCCAGAGTCCTGTTACACGGCGAAAACAAATTTCAATAGTATAGGGAGGGGTTTACCTTAGGAAACATGTTAGAACGAACCATTTATATAGTAGGTCGCGAAACACGGTTGAACACATCGTGAGAAAATTAGCATAGCGTTCTTTTCGATGTTTATATGACGTTATTAAACAAAGTTTCTAGCTAAATATACAAAAATACATATTGCATTATTCCACCTTCAGATAGCTTACGTGTTAAACTTTTTCATGAACAGTTGAAGCTTTGTACGCTGCACACAGACAACGTAGTTTTTATAAAGTTGGGTTACGTAACTAGCAATGATCAAACTGCATTTTCGCTATAAATTTACCCAAGGAATAGCGGTTCTAGATATACGCAAACAATGAACACTCCTTTCGCAAACAATAGGAGGGGAATATCAAACAATACCTTCTTTTTTCTCCACTAGAAGACTGCTAAATATACACACCAATTCATGAATGAGTCTTTATCTTATATATGTGCAATTCACCCTTGTAGGTGAAATAATATAAATCCTTTCATATTATATATATATATATATATATATATATATATATATATATATATATATATATATATATATATATATATATATATATATATATATATATATATATATATATATATATATATATATATATATATATTATATATATATATATATATATATATATATATATATATATATATATATATATATATATATATATATATATATATATATATATATATATATATATATATATATATATATATATATATATATATATATATATATATATATATATATATATATATATATATTATATATATATATATATATATATATATATATATATATATATATATATATATATATATATATATATATATATATATATATATATATATATATATATATATATATATATATATATATATATATATATATATATATATATATATATATATATATATATATATATATATATACCTTGGCTGTTTCCCACTTTAATTGGGGGGTAGCCGACATCAATAATGGAAAACAAATAGGGGGATTACTTTGCTCTATGGGCAATGACGAGGGAGCTAGCGACCGTTCAGATGGCACTGCTGGAGTGCCACAGCCCATCCTCCCTGCTCTTCCACAACCTGTGTCGCTTCACAACTGCCAACTCCTCCTACCGCCCCTACCACAGGGCTACCTCTGTAAGATGCAGCCCCGTGGTAACAGCAGATGCCCATCAGAGCTGCGTCACAATCGCTCGCCACTCATTTCTATTCCTAGCACGCTCGCTTGCTTCCCTCACATCCATCCTCCTATCATTCAGGGCTCTCCTTACTCCATCCATCCATCCAAACCTAGGCCTCCCTCTAGCATTTCTCCCATCAACTCTCGCATTCATCACCTTTTTCAGCAGCCTTTCATCATCCATCCTTTCCACATGGCCAAACCATCTCAGAACATTCATATCTACTCTGGCTGCAATTTCTCTCCTCACACCCGTTCTTGCTCTCACCACTTCATTCCTAACCCTATCCAATCAAGATACACCAATCATACTCCTCAACCATTTCAGCTCAAACATATTTAGTTTCCATCTCTCACTTACTTTCATACCCCATAACTCTGATCCATACATCACAGTTGGCACAACCACTTTCTCATACAAAACTTCTTAACATTCATTTCCAACCCTCTATTCTTCATCACTCCTTTCAATGCACGCAACACTTTACATCCTTCATTCACTCTGTGACACACATCTGCTTCCACTCCACCATTTGCAGCTATAACCGAGCCTAAATACTTGAACTGATTAACCTCCTCAAGTGTCTCTCCATTCAACATAACATTCAATCCAGCGCCATCCTCATTTCTTGTACACCTCATAACCTTACTCTTTCCAACATTCACTCGCAACTTCCTTCTCTCACACACCATTCCAAATTCTGACACTAACTGACACAGCTTTTCCTTTGAATCTGCCACCACCACAGTATCATCTGCAAACAGCAACTGATTCAGCTCCCACTCGTTATCATCCCCATCTACCATTCTCAAACCTCGACCAGGCACTCGCTCATTCACCTCTCTAACAACTCCATCAATATACAAATTGAACAGCCATGGTGACATCACACATCCCTGTCTCAGTCCCCCCACTCACTGGAAACCACTCACTCACTTCATTCCCTACCCTAACACAAGCTCTACTGCCCTCATACAAACTCTTCACTGCATGCAACAATTTACCATTGATTCCATATAATCTCAAAACATTCCACATAGCCTCTCTATCAACTCTATCATATGCTTTCTCCAGATCCAAAAATGCAAAATACACTTCCTTACCCTTTGCTAAATATTTCTCACATAACTGCCTAACTATAAAAATCTGATCTATACAACCTCTACCTCTCCTAAAACCACTCT
>JAXCGZ010013719.1:0-10000 GCA_037179515.1 Halocaridina rubra
CTCTCTCCAGCATTCTATTCTACCCAACCCCCCACACTCTTTGTCCCAGCCTACTAGGGAGGGGCATTGTACACAGTTATTAAAGTAAATAAACCAACAGATGTACAAACAATGATGAGCCCTTAATAATAATAATAATAATAATAATAATAATGATGATGATGATAATAATCTCCACAATCATCATCAAATGAAAATTATTGTCGCCAATAATAATAATAATAATAATAATAATAATAATAATAATAATAATAATAATAATAAGATCTAAGGAGAATTATTTGAATAGACATCATGAAAGTAATGCAGAGGTATATTAAAACCCAGCAGAGAGCTGGATATTCATTACACATCTTTTATAATCCCTTCACATCTGACAGGTCATTACAATCTCCATTTCTGTTTCTCTTTACAGCCTGATAAAGGCTGTTTTATTTTATAATTTTTTGCCCATCCTGGTGTCACAATAATCTTTAAAATTATTATTATTTTTTTTAATTGAATTTTTTTTTTTTAGCAAAAAAATCCACGATGCACTGAATCCGCGGTAGGTGAACCGCGAAATAGCGAGGGATTACTGTAATTATGTACATAACACTGTTTAAATAAAATTAGTGGAATATTCTTAATGTGTTGAGGTATAGTGATATCGTCTGGGGCTGCATATATACTGGCCCCAGGTTTACTCTTTGCCCAAGGTTGGATTATCTTTCACTGTCTTACATCGTAACCAATTAAATTGGAATCATTTGGGTTGAGTGATTTTCAGTAGGTCTACATGATCATTCAGCCTTTGCCTAGACATTATGAGGTCCACATGATTGGAGATGGGGGCATAATCCCCGGCTATGTATGCTTTCACTGTTCCTTGCCTCTTCCTGTCATTAGAGACCTCTAATCTGTAACAACTTTTGATTTTATAAGCAATAGATTGCAAAGCCCACCTGTTAAAGATATTGTCATTTTTATTTGCCACAGGTGCTGTTGGGGCAACCAATATGAATACTCACAGTTCAAGGTCGCATGCTATCTTTACCATAACTATAGAATGTGCCGAGAGAGACGAGTCAGGACAGCAGCATTGGAGAGTGGGAAAATTACATTTAGTGGACCTTGCTGTAAGTGATCTAATTTTGCTTATGTGATTTGTAACAGACTTTTTAATTTTAGGTTTTTGCTGATATTATGTGAATATTTCCCTAGAAGATGAGAGCCTTTTGGTCAGTGTAGAGTAAAGGATATTACTATTTAATTTTTTTTTTTGTCCTGTTAGAAATAAGGAACACTTGTGTCTTTAATTACGAGTTTTACCTCTTCCCTTCTGGCTGCAATGTCACAAATTTGTTGTGATACTGAGTTTTTCGGTTATGTTTTTCCAATAATATTGAATAGACATGTTTATGTTTGAACGCACTCGCATTAGGCTACGCAAGCAGCCTAGTCAGAATTTATGAAAGCATTCTCTTGTTTCAGGGTTCTGAACGTCAAAGTAAAACTGGGGCTACGGGTCAGAGACTGAAGGAAGCTAGCAAGATCAATCTCTCACTCTCCACATTAGGCAATGTAATTTCAGCACTTGTAGATGGAAGATCAACGCACATCCCTTATAGGAATTCCAAATTAACAAGACTCTTACAAGATTCTCTAGGTGGAAACTCGAAAACAGTTATGGTGAGTAATTTATTTTTGGTCAAGTACCAGTACAGTATTCCTGTCTTCAGTGTCCTGTGTTATTCTTTACTTAGAAGTTGCTCAGATGTAGGCTTGATCTAATGTCTGTTCTAACATTTCAACAATTTTCTCTACTCATATGTATATAACAATTTGAATTTACTGGATTTCTTCCCAAGGAAATATTTTTTTAAGTGAATGTGTGTCTAACCGCTCTAGGTTTCCACTTGTATAGACTCCACTGAAGTCTTTTGAAAGTAAATCTGTCTTCTGGTGTAATATATTATGGTAATTTCATATTAGTTCATACATAGTAACATTGTCCTGTTATTTTGACTCTTAATTTGCTTGGAGAAATATGTAAACAGTACGGTAAAACACAAGTTACAAAGCTTTAGTGGCAAAATACGGCACTGCTGGTATTTCATGGGATTAGTATGTGAAAACTTATTTTGGAGCATCTTGTGTACAAATAGGATTATTTTCGATTTTTTCTAAGCAGGGTAAACTAGTCATAATATGAAGTCATTGATTGACTCTTAAATTCTTTATGCATTGTTGTATATGATTTTGTGTGCAATGATCTTAAGTTTATATTGTTGTACATAATATTCTATGCAGTGTCATCATGTTCCTCTGCATACTTATCTGCTTCAGTTTTTATTTATGGTTGTGGCCACCTTGCATACTTTTAAAGGATATGAGTGACCGTTTTTACTTCCCTGCAATTTCTTGGTATTAGTCAAGTAATTATAAATGAGAAGGGTGTTCCTGAATGGCCACCCTGTTCATTTCTGTAGAAAACTGCATCATTTATAAAAATCTTATAACCACTCTACTTTTTTGCCTTGATGATTTACCCTTGACTTCGTTTGTTATATATGCTGGTATTTAGTATTTTCCTTCATCTTTATCGTTTTCATATCATGATTTATATTTTTCTAGTGATTATAGTGACTTGATTCTTCACAGATAATTTTTGTTAAAAAATGTTTGTTTAATGAGTGGGAAGGTAGAATATATCCCTACACTATACTTTAGCTATTCAAGGACATTGAAAGAGAAAAAACTTCGTACTGGTATAGCTTTCTGGTCTCTTACAGTATATATTTATATAACACTGGGAATGGTACTTGTTCATTTTTTATAATATACTATATATATCCTTATATGTCGTAATTTTCCCAGCAAATTCTGCCTATCTGTTTTGGCAATGATAATACATGCACTCTGGTTTTAATTATTATACTAATGTCATATTACCTCTTGTTACTAAAGTGTGCCAATGTGGGACCAGCTAACTATAACTACGATGAAACCATAAGCACGTTACGATATGCCAATCGAGCCAAGAATATCTGTAACAAAGCCAAAATCAACGAGGACCCGAAAGATGCCCTCCTTCGCAAATTACAGGATGAAATTAAGGCTCTCAAAGGTCAACTTGATGGTAAGAACTCCTTTGTTAAAATTGTGATGTTGAATTTCATGTTCGTGGTTTTGTGTTCTTCCATTGTGATGGCATATCCCGCTCAAGTCAGCAGAGTATTCATATCTGAACAAGATATTGGATTCGGCAGAGTTTCATCATGTGTTGCCTCTCCTTTCCCATTTCATCAACTGAGCTCTGATCAAAACACTTCCTTTGCATGGAAGACAAGCAAAAACCATATGTTCCACCACCATAAAACATTTACTGTCCTTTGCTTTTTGTACTTTCAACTTTTTGTGGGTTATATCGGTCTAGCGTGTTTAAATACGACCTCTTCAGCATATTCCAATACCGTTTATATACTAATGTACATTTTTCTCCCAGTTTGTTTATGCCACCTTGCCTGGCAGGTTCTTGTAATTCATACCCACGTCCATACAGTCAGTTTTAATATCTTTATGTGATGAAAGTGTATTTTAAAGCTTTATTTCTTCAAAATATGTTACAATTCCTAACTGTGTTTGATACCTGTTATAGTCTCATTAAGTATACTGCCAATACATACATTTTTGTTTATACATTTTGAAAACGTCTAAACTATATTTTAAATAGGTTTCTGTTTTTTTTTATTTATATTATGTTGGGCAAGTATAATTGTATTTCTTTTACCTGCACTGGATATCAGTAAGAGAAAAATATAATAAATTTCTCTCCGATATTTTTTCTTTCCATAAAGCAACTAATGAAGTTGGTGAGCATATACAGATCATATGATTCCCTAGTACCTCCCTTTTATTCATCAGTTGTGGACACCCTGTTGGGTCTAGCAGGAGTGTGGCATCATGTTGAAAGCTATTGAGTGACCTTGGGAGTATTATAAAGGAAATTCAGTTTTTACTTGCGTATGATGCTCTGAATATAAGCTCTTGATTTTTGTCATCACCTTTACAGAAGAAGAAGGCGACGAATCTGAAGAGGATGAAGAGAATGGTGAAGAAAAGCCTAAAAAGAAGAAGAAAAAGCTAAAGGAGGAAGAGGTACTGTAATTGCTTTATTCTCCTTACCTATATGTCCCCACTTTATTATTAAGTATCATTGCTATTCAAAATCCATGATTGTCTATTATGTATAATATTATCCTTACATGGTTAATGGCATATTCAGGATTTCATGGTATTTGGTTAAGTAATTTATTGAAATTTCCTTTTGTGTTATGTGTTAGAGAGTTGTTAACGCTGTTATATCTTAGTCATGTGGAACAATTTAGGCCAGTTTTGTATATTAATGAGATTTGTCGCCAGTGTGACCTTGTAGAATTGAGGGACATTCTATACTGTTAAAAGATTTTTACTCACCAGCACAAGTTGTCTAGACCTACCAATAACCAACTTCAGGTAATCTAACCTGACTCCAATACACCGGCGGGTTACTATGTCTAAAATTAACTTCGGTCTACTTATACAGTCGATTCCTTAGCTCAAGTCTTAACTGCGTCTCTCAGTCCTCTGACCACTCTCTCAGCCCAGCTGATCCACATAAACATACCGTGACATCATTTTTAAATATGGCGGCAGTCGTGATGTCATTAACAAACACGATAGGTTACACAAAATAACATCCTCGTCTTTTTTTTTATTTTTTTATTTTTTTTTTTATTATGAATAAGTGTCCTATGTATTCCTTTCCATAGTCTATTCCCCGATTGTCCACATACAAGTGCTGTATGTGATATCCTGTGCTTTAATTTAATCCTTGCTGATGGCAGCACAGAGTTTCTCTGGTGTAGCCCCCTTCTTAGTGAGGCAGTCAGCCAGCTGTCCCGATGAATCCACCCAAGCCACTTCAGCAACCTCTCCAATCTCCAACATCTCACGTAGTACTGCTATATCGATCCTTAATCTTCTGTCATTCGCACTCCTACTTGAATGCAGGGAATCCACCAGGCTCTTGTGGTCAACGAAGGTCCGAATCCTTATATTTCCACAACCAGATATTTCCTGCAGTATTCTAGCTAGGTACACAGCTGTCTCAAGGCAATCCAGTAAAGCCAGTGCCTCCACAGACAGAGTGGACTTAACCACCCGACTGATCCTTTTTGACTGCCAATAGATGGGGCATCTTATGTTGTCATAACTCCGCAAGCACTCAAGGCAACAATTCTCAAAGCTTGATATTCTTGGCATATGCAGCCGAATGTTGTCTGTCTTCACTCTAGATATGACCTTGCTAAATTGCAAGATTTCAGCTACTGTTGCCTGGTTACATGCTGCACTCAGTTCACACATGTCAAAGGCAATGTCTGGACTGGTATGAGTGGCAATCCAATTTAACTGGCTTACCAGTGCTCTGTATTCCGATCTCTCCAACTGTGACACTTGTCCCGTTTTCAAATTTGCCCTTTTACGACTGACTGTCATGGGAGTCAAGGTGGATGCATAATCTAGCTGGTCCAATGTAAAGCTGCTGCCTTTGTATGAGGTCATGTTCAAGCCTACATATTTAAATGCCTTTGACTCAGAGCTTCTAATCAGGAAATCTTGTGTTAACTGGTGTATCACTTTACTCTTGAACTCTGGAGTCCCTGCCCACAGAAAATCATCCACATAAATACAGATCACGCCCTCAATTCTGCCATTTCATCTCCAATAAAACAATGCAGGATCCAGCGAACACACCTGAGCGCCGAGATCTGTTAACTGGTCTTTTACTCTGGGGTATCAGTAACGGGCTGCATCACACTAGCCATATACAGTCTTTCTCAGCTTCCATAGCAGGCCATCAGTGAACTCTGGAGGAGGGCATAGTTATATGTCCCTACTGATTTTATTACCCTGCTAATAGGATACCTTATAATCCAAGGAGTGACAGGTCCAACCCATGGCTGCAGTAAGTGATAATGTCAAACGTATGGCTTCCTTTGAGCATGTCGGGGAATCCTTGCAAAGTTTACCCGTGTCCTCAAATCCTTTTGCCACCAGGCGTGCCTTCACCACCATTTGTCCTACCTTTACTTTCTCTGTCACAACCCAACGCACAGGTAGAGTCTTTTGACCGACATATTCTGCCTCTTCATAGACTTTATTGCCCCACCAGTTCTGTATTTCTTTTTTCTTAGCACACATCACCTCCTAAGAGTTGAAGATAATTATCATTTCTGTACCCTCATCGACAATCTTCCAGGTGCTAAAATCTCGGTTCAAATCTGCCCAAGAGATGCTTCCATCGGAATCCCAACGAAAACTGTAACAGTCTTTGTACTTTCCTGTGGCTTTGCCAGCCCAGCTCAGATCTTGTCCAGACACCAGCTCACCACTCTATCTACTAATGCCTTGTATCCGCTGGCCTGCAATAAGTTATGAAGGCTGCAGTGGCCATGATTTTGATGTTGAATGCCTCTCCCAGTGCCCACATCTCTTCATTGTTAAATTCACATCCATTATCTGATAGGATTTTCCCTGGTGCTCCAAATATAATAATCCAACCCTGGAATAGGGCCTTGATAATGGTGGCAGCCTGTTTATCACCAATAACTGTTGCTGTACTCTACCGTGTAGCCAAGTCAATGATGACAAGAAAATATTGTGCACCCCAAACCTTAAGGTCAAAGGCAATGGCCTCATTGAACCGAGATGCCATATGCAAACTGACTACAGGGCATGGTCTCTCTTTTCCAAATCCAATACAAATTTTACACTTCTCGGTTACCTTACAGACTGCCTGTTCTAGTTCTGAGTCCTTAATCCCTGCATTAGTAATGAGTTTCATCATCTTAGCCGCTGTAGGGTGTCCAAACTGTCTGTGTAGCTTGTAAGCCGTCTTCCTCACATCTCTCCCCTGCAAGGCAGCCAAGGCAGTCACTCCACCCAACTCCTGCACTAGTCACGCTGATATTGGTAATAAATAATGGCCTGATACTGATGTGTGCAAATCAGTAATCCTTCCTTGAATCTTAACTTGGTCAGTTGCAAAGTTAATTAACATATTCGCCTTCTTCGTCGACAGCCCACTGAGGAGTAATGGGATGTTACAATCCACCATATCAGTCACAACCTCCGCTTTCATACCATTAATAAACCATGGCAGAGTGATTTGCTTGAGGGAGGGAATGGTAACCCCATTGGCAAAGGTAAATGTAGCAGTCGACGATTCTTCAATTGTGCCCGTCCGCTCATAATCACTGAGGTTTTTCAAGAACTTATGGAGACAAGTACTGCCACACACTGTCGTGGAGCACCCTGAGTCTAAAACTGCACAACCAGCGGACTCCTCTACAAGCTTCGCGAGCTTTTCCTTGCTTCCATCATAACTTGTAAATAATGACAGATACACTGCCTCATTGTTCCTTTCATTAGGCTTATTTTCATATGCATCTGGGTAGTTTTGTGCCCAGTGGAATCGTGTCACATATCAAGCACCTCGACACCTTCCCATCTGGGCCTAGAGGATTCTGCCTTCTACTTATGGATGGATGGGGGTATCCCCTTAACCTGGTTGATGGTCTTCCCCTACGACTACCTCGGGACCTACGTCCTCCCTGCTGAAAACCTCTTACCATAAGTGGCTTCTTCCTCTTTAATGTCACCTTCCACTTCCTCCGCCAGTAAGACCGGTTCACATTTTACTCCAACTCCACCAACAGCGTCAGAGTGTACACTAATATCACTAGCAAATATGCGGTTCAAAGCAGCTGTCATATTATTATATGTCACATCAGAGATGGCAGACATCATCAACTGCTGCTCACTGTCACTGAAATTGCATGAGGTAAGTAGCATGAAAGCTATAAATTAGTCTGGGAGTGTCATACCTTAGGTAGTAAACAAAAAATACGTATGTTCAAATACTGCCACAAATTTCCTAATATCTTGATCACTTTTCCTCTTTAAATGATAAAGATCCTGGAATGCTGCAAACTTCCTCTGCCCCGCTTCTGCCAAAAACAAACCATCAAGCTTATCTAAGTCTTAAAACCATCATCACTTTCCAAATCCTTAATCTCAATCTCAAAGGAAGCCAACCTCGCCCTTCCTTCAAGTGACAAATGAATGGCTAATGCCTGTTTTTTCTTTGGCAAATCCGTTAATTTACAGATCTTAATATCTTTCCTCCAATTTTCATAAGCCGGCGCACCCACAAATTTCGGTGGACACTTGCTGCTGCCGAACAACGCCATTGTTGATCTCAGAACCATGTTCTGCTACCAATGTTAAAAGATTTTTACTCACCAGTACAAGTTGTCTAGACCCACCAGTAACCAGCTTCAGGTAATCCAAACCGACTGCAATACGCCGGCAGGTTATTATATCTAAAATTAACTTCAGTCTACTTATACAGACGATTCTTTAGCTCACGTCTTAACTGCATCTCTCAGTCCTCTGACCACTCTTTCAGCCCAGCTGACCCTCGTAAACATTCCTTGAGGTCATTCGTAAACATGGCGACAGTCATGACGTCATTAGCAAACATGATATCCTACACAAACTAACATATACTTCGATGTATAGTAATGATTCTTGCCACACCTAGCTTATTAACTTGAGCGACGTTTGAAAGTTTGCTGTATATGGATATGATTGTTGTCTTTTGTTTTATTTTAGAACCTTGAGGGACATTTTTTCTATATGTAGTGAATGATATCACTGCTGTTATCTTAGATACTTGGGATATCGACATTTTAATGTTGTATATAGTAATGATTACCGGCACTGCTGTAACCTGTTGAGCGTAAGGGACAATTTATATCCGTTGCTTGTTGTGTTGAGTGTCAGTACAGCTGTTACTGCAGAAACTTTTAGGATTTTATAAGTTGCTTATTAGTATTTATATATATAATGTTTTCCTTATTTCACGTGTTTTAGATTTTGCACAGCAACATATTTTGATGCCTTATTCATAGATTTGGAGATACAATCAAAGACAGATGCTTTTCATGATCTTAGCTTTCCTTATGTATTGTAATTGTAGCCTGATAATTCCTTCTAAGTAACTTGTCTTCCATTTGTTGCCAAAATCATGTCATAGATTGTGTGAAGAACTTGGTAGTGAGAGAGAATTCTGCCCTCACAGTTCCAGCTTGTTGAGGTGGTGACTAAAGAGTATGAGTGGGGTATTGCAGGGTAGATATTTCTCCCCTCCCTTAATATCTAGCTACAAAATAATAGTTGGAATAGGCAAGGACATGGAGGGTCCTTTGAACTCCAGGTGCATCACTGTTGTTACAGTTGTGACCATCCTACTAGCTTTGTTAGGCTAGCACCACGTTTAAAAGAAATATTTAGGGTAAAATATTGTGATCCCATTGCTTGAGAGGAGCTGTCTCTCTTTACTGGGCAGACTGCTTTTTAAAGACAAACATTGTCAAGCATATTAAAGAACATATTTTGAGTTTTCTGAAGAATTTGCTTTCATCAATGCTGTATATGTAAACTATTTTTCATTCAAAATAATGTCTAGGTGTATCTTAAGAAAAGAATTATAAATGCATTTAATTAGATTTTATATGGTAAAGTCTTTTGATTTACTTTATGCCCTGTAGTGTGTCACTGTTATTGATGAGTATCATATCCAGTAATGAAAATAACTTTCATACTTCTCATATATATACTTTTTTTTTTATTTATTTGAAAAGATGGCAGCTATCAGAAAGAAAATCGAAGAAGAGCGGCGTTTGTTAGCTGAAAGAAAAGACCTCGAGGAAGAAGAACGAGACAGGTTGAAGAATGATCTCGACAGACATGAGAAAGAAATTAAAAAAGCTCTGTAAGTTGCTTGACTAGAGAATATTTTCTGTACCTATTTGCATAAACTAATAATTCATTAACGTTTATATTTAACCAATTTGCCATAGTCAGGTTGATATATCAAAAAGTAGATTAAATTAAAATTGTAAAAGCCTCT
>JAXCGZ010013719.1:15000-45000 GCA_037179515.1 Halocaridina rubra
GAATCACATATTCCAAATTTCTAAATCTTCATCCAAAAAATTGGGGGTTTTGTTTCGTTTTTGTCATTACTTTTCCTCTTTGCAGTTACTTAAAATTTACAAAGGTCTTATCCGTCCCTGCTTAGAATACTGCTCACACATCTGGGGTGCTTCTTCTTATACTTATCTTCTTGATAGGGTTGAATCTAAGGCAGTCAGACTCATTAATGATCCTTCACTTACTTCTAATCCGGATTCTCTCTCTCTTCGCCGTAAGATATCTTCCCTTTCGCTTTTCTATCGCTACTACTTCCATCGCTGCTCTGATAAGTTGGCGAGTTGCATCCCTCCCCCACTGCCGAGGCTGCATTACACTCGCCAAGCAGCCTCATCTCACAGGTACTGTGTGGAGATTTGTAGCTCGCGGATTTGTCGGTGCAGCGACTGCTTCTTCCCATCTACCTCCAGACTCTGGAACTCCCTTCCTCCTTCTGTCTTTCCTAATTCTTATGACCTTTCATCCTTCAAAATGCAGATCTATCTTTATCTCTGAGCCTAGTCCTACATATCTCTGGGTCCTCTGTACTTTGACTATTTTTTTCTGTCTGTCGTATTCCTTTGCGTAACATTACCTCAGCTCTGCCTCGTCCTTAACTTTTTTCTTTTCCTTCGTTTTGGTATTTTCTCGTGGCCGGGCCTTTATTGATGAGGGCAGTTTCTGCCTGTCCTGGTGTCACACTCATAAAAAAAAAGAATGTAGGCAATATCACTCTTCACCAACTCATACTATCTCTTGTTTGCCTCTCATCCTCCAGGATATGTAATCATTTCCCTGTCCTGCCCTCTCCTTTTTGGCTTGCAAATTGATATAATGCCTACTAAATCCGAGTTATACATCCTTTTCGTGATTTACAATTAAATGATATATGTTTTTAACTTGATAAACGGAGTTTATACCTGGCATGAACAAGATGGTCAAATTCTAGCTTGAACATGGTCCTCGATGCCATTAAATGCTATTACCCTCGAGAGCAGTATATAACATGATAACCTACTTAGGTCTATTTTGTTCTTCCTTAGCCTTTTTTTGACTGTCAGTTTTAAAATTTGATACTTGATAATATTCGCAGGATATGATTGAAAGATACGTACACTGGAATGAGGATATTGGAGAGTGGCAGCTGAAGTGTGTCGCTTATACGGGAAACAACATGAGGAAGCAGCTGGACAACAGCGATGCGGAAAAGGACAACCAGGTATGACGCTGACATTTTTATTTGTGTTTGACTTAAGTGCTGGTGAAAATCATAGCAAATGTCGTGCTGTTTCAGTATGCCTTGATGGATAAATATTTGCTGTGCATTTGGCTATTTTAATAGTAAATGTGTTGATCCAGATTTTAACAATAGCATTAAATAATTTATAAAATAACTTAAATTTTAAAGATGATGGTCGCACTTTGCTAGTAATTGTGTATTAAAATAAGCATGGTTTATAGTACTCTCTCTTCGTTCTTTCCTCCAACAGACTGTTTCTTTTATCTCACTGACCTGATTATTTATATGTTTAACCTTTCTGTTGCTTAAATTCTTTAAGTAGCATGAGTGAATAAGTACACTCAGAGATATGAAAGATTGTTTTCACTTGTATAATTGCCTTTGAGCATCCTGCTAGATAATGCAGGATGTGGCATAAGGTAGCAAGAGACAAAAATAAATATTCAAAACACTAGCATCCTTTTTTGAATACAGTATTTGCTTTAAGGCTTATCAGAAGAGTACAATTATGTATAAAGGTGTTAATGAAAAATTAAAAGTGGAATGTATTTACTGGAACAAGAGATACGGGGAAGCATCCTATGTAGTCCGCTGAGAGAATATTTATAGTCTATTAACTGTATGCAGAACATGATACCAAATTGAGCACAGATAGGTTGGATTAGATAAGAAAAATGGCATTAGCACCCAGTATCACCAATTTCATCATGTATACAATTCCAAAACCGATGAGTGTTTGATTTTGATAAACAAACTGCAGTTACAGTATTTTGATTTATAGAACATGCTTTTAATCAAATAATTATTTTATTTATTTTGTGTATTCCATGTGCTTATTTTGATTGTATGGTACATATATGACAAGATGAGTAGTATTTTATTTTATTCATAAAGTACTGATGTGTGTGAGAGTGATCATTCTCAGACCGTTGTGGTAGTGGCTTAAAACAGTTATTCTTTTTCCCTTTACATACAATACTGCCTTCTCCTGGTGGATTGAGCATGATGCGGCATTCAAAGGAAAAAAGTACACGAAAACGGCAAAAAAATAAAACCCTTCCATATCTCTAATAATTAATATCTATTCACTATCACAGTGAGGCTACACATATGCAATTAATATCGCAACCAGGCCTCAGGGTGTTCCCTAATCACCCTGACCCCTTCTTAAGGGCTAGATTTTCTCTCACTAACTCGGGATTATAAAAGTTTTATCTTGTGCATAATTAGGTTATTTACCTTAATGTGATTATGACCATCATGCATGTATGGTGCTGAATATGTTAATATTTATTTTTCTCTCTTTGACAGTCTTTACTAGGGGATATAGAGGTGCAGTGCTTATATTAATTTGCTTTAGTTTATGACTCGAGAATGGCAAACATGACTTTTAGCATCTGCTGTTATGTTACTTCTTTGAAAATATACATTAATTTTTTAGAACATAAAAACTTTTAATATTTTTGAGGACTTATGCTGTGCCTTCAGTACTTGTTATGACCTCCTTTATATTTTCTGAATGGAATGGGAACTTTTAAGTCTTTATTTTTTTCTAAGGTCGAGAAATAAGCTTAATTATGACTTTAGCATGGAAAAGAATAGCTCTTGTTTACAATAATATTAGTGAAGTACGTGGCATGATGAATGACAATTTTCTTTTTTAGGGAATGGAATTCTTATTTAGCACTTTTTTCTATCTGAGTCTGAGGATGTTTCTTACTGTACACTACTTTTAGTGCTTCTTGTTTTATACTTGTATTATTAGGAGGTTGTAAAAGTTACAGTCCGGGTATTTTATGTATATTTTTATACATTTGAGTTTGGATTAATTTAAGCTCTGAGCCATTTCCAAATTCTTTAAAAAAATTATAAATAAAGTGGCAGAACAAATATTAATAAAAGATATTTTTAGGAAACTTCACAAAGGAATTTTCCTGCACTAGCTCAGTGCTGTTAGCTGGGTTGTTGTGTCACACAGCAGAATAACTCAGCCGAATTAACTTGTGGGTGACCCAAGCGATGTGGTGGTGATGGGTGGGAATTGTGGTGACCTTGTATCTCCAAGGATAATATAGGGTGATATAGAATGCTCTGGCTGTCTAGTGAATGGAATTAAGCTTTGAATCAGCCACCCCCCTTACAATGAGGATTACAGTCCGTGTGTATGTATGTACTGTACATGCTTTGCTTACTCTAATATTGGTTGATATAGGTAACAGGGTTGCGAACTTTCATCTCATTTTATATTTCTATGTACGAGTTTTGTATGATGTGAAATATTTAAGTAGGTTGCTTATGATTTGATGAATAATATAGTAGGTACCATAATTGACCCTCCACAGGACAGTATTTAGATTATGATTACTTTCTCAAACTAAAGTCCTCATTAAAGCTTCAATTAGATTCAGAACTCATTCGTACTTGATGGTAAAATTTAGTTTGATAGAACACAATATTTGTGTGACTAAAAAGATAAAATGAAATTTTCAAATGCTATTACATTTAAAGAAGAAACTTGAATAACTGTAATTTTGCAAGTGATAGTCGTACTTTTACTGAAGCACTGATATTTTTTTGAATTGCTGAATAGAATAGTAAAATAGGTGTATTTTGGACTGGTCTAGGAGAACCGGTTGACTTATTAGTAATTTGTTTAGACATTGCATTTTCCTGCTGAAGTCAGGAGGTTGGCCACAGTCTATGTAAAGAACTAGACAAAAATAGTTAAGTATCACTTATAAAACACTTTTTCTAACTATAATTTGCTCATAGCCACTGCCAGTGTCTTTCTTTGCCATTTATTTACATAGAGTATGAAGAAAATATGATAATTATGAGGGATTTGGGCTGCTTCTGTATTGTTATTCAGTGTGAATGTATTTGGGCATGTACCGTACGTAGCATAATTTGCGTACAGTGTCTCCTTTTTAGTTCAAAACCTGAAATTGCTTTACTTTTGGTACAGGTGCTGCCACCAGCAGCGAGGGGGAAGAGATTGGCATCTTTGAAAGGAAGACAAGTAAATGAGCTATATAGATATATTAGATGAAACGCTAGTTTAGGACCATAGGTTTTCTTAGTTCTTCTCTCTTAGAAAGTTTTATATTTTTTTTATTTATTTATTTATTTATTTTTATTTTAAAGACTGTAATCTTGATTTCTTTAGTTATGATCCACTAGTTGAATATGGGTCTAACTTACATGAGGATTTTGAGTGTGAACTGTCCTCAATGTGTGCTGACAAAGTGATATTTTCATGTCAAGCATATGGAAGGGAAAATAATGGCTTTTGTCATTTTTACCACTGCTAAGTTGGCAGTCACAATTAATACATATTAGCAATGACAGGTCACTAGTGGAACCAGCTGTTCCGTGATCACAGGTACATGAAGAGTCATATGAAAATATGTCCTGTAACTCAACACCAGCAGTATTCTTGTTTTTGCTGTTTTATGTTATTACTCATTGAGATTGTTGGAAGAAACCTCAGCTATGATTATTACACTACAATTTTAGTAATTAATTTCAAGAGGAATTTCAGTATCAGTTCTTATAGTGTGTTGACTGGATACAAAGCAGGTAAATGTGTTTAATATCTTTATTCTGGCTCTTCACATCACTTAGACTATAATGTATGCATAGCTTTCTTATGTATTTTTACACTTTGTGTTACGTCTACCGAACTTATTTTCATTTGCAGCTGCAATTGTACTTTTTGAGTATTGCTTCATATTTTTTGTATTAGTATTTCAATTACTTAAATGTAAGGGTACATTTTATAAAAAAAAAGTGTATTAAGCCAACAAGTTTATCAGTCCTTAGCACTGCATGTTCGTGGTTTGAGAGCTATGCAATATTTTTTGAAATTATATTTTCCATAACATAATCCATTCCTCCTAATATCAGGAGGTTGGCCACAACCAGAGAAAGAGAAAGTAAAAGACAAGAAAAGATGAAAAAATTTGTAAATGTATATAAAAGCCACAATTTCCTAACAGTGTCTTTTGCATGTGAAAGCAAATCTTTTCACAGCCCTGGAATTGTTTCCTGATTAGGCATTGGCAAAGAATTTACAGCTATGTAAATATCAAACCCCATCAATATAATTTCTTAATAGAGAGAGAGTATATTTTGAGGTATATAAAGAGGATGACAGACCAATCAGAATTTTTTTATTTTTTTTTTGGCAGTTTTATGTGACAATCTGTTCCTATTCATATAGGGGTAGACACAGATAGATGGGGGTATGGGGGGATTAATGCTAGATGCCCATTGTAATCCCTCTCGGCTGGGTCGAACTCACACATATCAGCCAGATTAGGATGAATTTTAAGTTAATATTCATAGATGTTTTTGAGAGAGCTTGAGCTGTTAATTCACAGCTTTAATTTCTTACAGACCTGATTTGTTTTTGTAACATGTAGAAGAGGTAAGGTATTGACAGTTATGTTGGTGTAAATGTCGTACTGTTGTTTATTTTTTTAACATAGCTCCACATTCCAGTAAGAAAAGAAATATCTAAAATAGTTGAGGTGCCAGAATTACTATTTGCGCTGTCTGACCTCACCACTCATCATTTTTTTTTCAATCAAGAGACGACTGTAATGGAGGAAGAGATTGTCCCTCCCTTCTTTATTTTAATCTGCCTATGTGATAGGCAAGGATTAGAAAGACAGAATATTGACTCTCCTGCCCCTTTCCACCATGAATACACGTTATAATGACTTCCCAGGGCACACAAAGATGGAACTAT
The DNA here is from genome assembly GCA_037179515.1 of Halocaridina rubra. Lineage (NCBI taxonomy): Eukaryota > Metazoa > Arthropoda > Malacostraca > Decapoda > Atyidae > Halocaridina > Halocaridina rubra. The sequence goes on from JAXCGZ010013719.1 coordinate 21,010, forward strand.
TAATCCTCCATTCAAGTGGAGATGCATCATTATTTCATATTGTCTCTGGTCATATAATTATCGTAGCTTATTTCATTGCATGTCAGATGATATTTTTCTCTTGGATTTCCCCAAATATTGGTGATGGCTTCATCAAAGTTAATTTCTAAATCCACATCTTGGATGAGCATATTCAGTTTCATATCCTGCCTCACTTGGCTGAGCATAGTATCCAGCTTTACACAGAGAGAAATCCATGGCAATTGGAGTGATATTAAGCTAGAAAAACATGGGAAAACAGACTGGAGTGGTAGCGTCATTGTCGTAGGTTCATCCTCTGGAGCCGAAACTCAGAAGAGAGCAGGAAGACGCCAAACTGCCACAACTAACTTGCTCCTCATGGGGCATGAAAACCTGAGAGAATCTTTGATTCTAAGGGTGAATACCTCATCTCTCAAAACAACACACACAATAATATAATATTTTCTACACTAAGAAACGTCTTTCCAGCTTCTTTTACCGGAGACATTGATAGCAACCTAGGAAACATTATGGAAGACTGCACTGCAGACAACCACATATGCAATTAACACTTCATACACCCCCTGAGAGCTCTGGGGGAAAGCGTGGCCTGGCAGTGATCTAGCTTACCACCCAAGAACTGTTCAGCCAGGCAGCTCAAGGAACAAAAACAAGGGAAAACAGATTGGAAAAATTTGCAGAACTAGTAAATGTTATATAGAAGGTGTTGCAGTCAAAGCAACTATTAAAAGATGCTTTGTATATCATAAAATTCCCATTTGAAGCAATATAAGCTGATAACCCACACTAATCTTCTATTGCATTGAATTTCATGGTCATTTCCTCTGACTGCCAGCTAAGGCATAGTAGGAAATGTCTAGTTAGTATGTAATGTTAATGAAAAGGCATTCGTACGTGTAAAGGTACACAGAAAAGAATGAGAACATTCAACTTATTTTTGAATGATTATTTATATTTTTTCTTTAACATATTTAGTCCTTCATATAAGAGGGTATGTTCTGGACTTTAGTCATAATTCTACGCTGATTTTACGTATCTAATATATTCTCCTTGTATATTTCATCATATGAAATTTAATATTTTGAGGTTTCTAAATAATTACAGTAAACCTAGCTTTCTGTACAAAAAATTGGTGTTCTTGTACAAAAAACCAACATATCTACATTGGTAACTGTGTTAAATGATAATAATATTCAGTTATTTTATTTAAAAGCAATGTATATATTACTACATCTTTGTACATACTATAAATAAGGGAAATGTATACTTACCATGGTCTATGGATCTTAAATTACAGGTCTCCTTTTTTTTTAATATTGTTAAGTGAAAATTAAGAATAGCCAAGAAATATTACTTTGCCATCTAGAATTGTAAGTTTGTTTATACTCAGAGATTTTAAGACTTTTAGACACTAATCATAATATTCATATAATTTAGTAAACCATTCTCATATATGTATGCATTGTCATTCATTTTTGGTATTTAGCATAAACCCTGTTTAAAATGAAAAAGTTAGTTCAATAAGTACCTTGTATTTTTCTTGGTCAGAGTACACAGGGATACAATTAGTTTTTATTCCTTTCAGTGACTTACTCATGACATTTTATCATTGCTATTAATATATCATTCCTTTACAGAACCAGGACAGTGATATGTGGCAAGTGTATAAAACCTACAGTCCAGATGTTTACTCTAAACCAGTGTCCACTAGGCCTCACAGAAAGAAATCGGGAATACCTCGACCTAAGCACAGTAAGAGTGCGAGAAAGTACGAAAAGTAACATTGACTACAAATTTAAGAGGTTTCCATGAGGCTTTGTTTAGTCACATGATGTGTTATTTAAACAGATCTCATTGAAAGCAGGGGAGGATTGTTTAATCCACAGGTTTCACAATCTTTTGATATGCACGGGAAGTCTTTAAACTTACCCAATTTGCTTTAATATACCAGCCTGCAATCGTCATTGCAGTTAGAAAATCATTATGCATTCATACAAAAACCATATATTCAGATACATTTTTATCATTTCATACATTGCCTATCATTTTTCTTTTTGTAGTTGGTGTTGTTTCGTTCATATATTTGTTTGGTAGTTATATTTTACTACAGGGTCATAGATGAGAAAGTAAGTGACATTCGCTTGGTTAAATTGTGTGATGGACTTAGAGGAATGAGTTTTCAAAATATTTTTTAACATTTGCTGGATAAAGTTAACATTCATTGCCCTAGTTTAACATATTAACTGTTGTACAAAAGTGTGCTTTCCTATACAAAACAATACTTTTAAAAGTAATTTCCCTCAATATGGTATATTGATATTTCAAGGTATATATGCTTGCGACTAAAACAAATAGCTTTTGTGTAATGTTTTGGGTTTCCCATACACGAGCTTTACTGGGGCCTTTGGATAGGTAATACTTTAGTAGATTGCCCGTGAGAGTTGGGTATCTCAGAAAACTTGAAGAATTTTGCAAATGAAAACTGTGATGATACTCTTATTGGGAGCCTTTACTACAATTAGAATTAAGTTTTATACATTTTTGTTTTGTACTGATTGTTTTTCTTACTTTTTTATTATGTTCTTTCTCTTAAGTTAATATCAAAGAATATATTTGTTTCGTTTTTTGATAATAAATAGCATTGATGTATGAAACCCCTATGCTTTGTTAGAAAGGATACATCGCTATGTAACAGAGCTCGTGCTTGCGGATAATGTATTGTCGTAAATGCTTGAGAAATATTTACTGAAAGGTCTGCTCAGCACACCTCAGGAGAATGCATATAATTACTATTGATTGTTGTATAAGACATCCCTATTCTAGTCATGATGTATAGTCACTGAATAGCAGAATGCTGATGAGAGTCCTTGCATATTGAGCACATATATAAAATGTATAATGTGTCTTAATACTGGATATTTATTAAAGAAGTAGCAGAATATTCATATAATTATATTGCATGGATCTTGTACAGTCTTGTGTATGATCAAGTTTTGCCCGTTCTCGAAATGCTGGCATGAATGTTACTTCCTACATCTGCTATGGAATTAAGGCATATTAAAATAAAAGGGATTATTCACACTCCCCTACACATTAAATTTGCTGCTATAAACATACTCCTAATAGAATATTACTATTGGCCATGCTTCCAAGAAAGTACATTCATATTTATCAAACTCTGTATACATAATTCAAGAATTTGTTGCAATATCTTCGAATTTACTGAAGGCAGAGACTGTGTCTAATACTGGCAATTGAAAATGCATATGATTCTTACATACGAAATGGAATATAAATCTTACTAGTTGCATAGAACACTTTTCATGCCTAATCAAAGTCTTTTCATGTAATTTTTAATGTTCTTCTGTAATCATTGTCTGATTTACTGCTATATTCAGGTCATTGCCATATCAAAGTAAAAAATATTTATTGTCTGGTAATGCATATACAATAATACTTCATGTGAATTTTGACTCATACTAGAATTACTGCATCTATTATTTTTTCTTTCATCATGTCGCCATATCCTGTTGTAAGCAGCTGGGTGGCCACAACTGAACAAAAGGAAGGCAGCAGTGCTTCATACATTGGTCAGCCATATCCTTACTATCATTCATTGTGGTCATTCAGTCGTTCCCCTATCCATTTTACTACGCTCTTGCAACAAGCAAGGACAATGAGAGGAAGAATTCTTACACCACTTCCAAGGATATCCATTTTCGTGTCCTTTTACCAGTATTAGGTATATCTTTCACCGATGTTACCAGGGCGACCTCAAAAATAAGAAAATATGTCTAGTAACAGAATTAAAGCTCACTTTTTTGTAACAAATATTCGTTAAAAGTCAAACTTAAGCAGATCGTACATAGGAAGATCATAATGAAAATAACAATGACATTTTTATTCCAACTGAAGTCCTCTATCCAGTGCAGTCAGTAGGATGCCAACAATTTTTCGTTTGTATTCATGTCTCCTATTTTGTGACGCATCCTCAATGGTTTTCATTATGTGAAGGCAAAGGAAGTTGATGAGCAACAATTTCCTGGCTTTTGAGAGGGATTCATATCCTAATATTGCAGACCTGTTAGTAGGCAGTATAGCATTAAATGTATTTTATACTGTAAGAGGACTACCACCGCAAATTGTTAAAAATAGGAGATAGAAATTTGTTTTAAAATGTGTTAATTTTAAATGGAGATTGGTGATGCCATATTATATATGTGCATGAAGGACAGTTCTTGTGTGAATACTTGTAATTGGCAACAAATCTTCAATACTTAATACCTGTATTTTGTAAAATATACGTACATATACAAAGAAAATTTTCCTTGAATAAACTGCATATTGTAATGCATGTTATGAAACCCGCCTATTTCATAGGTAATTTTGCACATTTCATAGGTAATTTTAATTGTCTCTAATTGAAATTATGACGGAACATACTTGATTTATTTCGTAATAATAGATATACTTACCTGGTTCACATCAGTTGTGCAATTGCACTTATTGCTTATATAATTGCTGTTTATGAAATGCTGACATATTGCACCCTCATTTTACCACTTGTGTTTCATATATAAGGTGATTTTTTTTATACGCAAATCTATTACACAGAAAGTGTTAAAAACTTCCAAGCTAGTTTTCTTTATTTTCTGACTGTGTCTGAAGGCTATAATCTTGGATACTTTTTGTAATAAATTAAAAAAGTAGAAAATTGTGCAGAGTATAAAGTGTGACGTTAATTAGAAATATGAGAAGCTGCAGCGAAATTCTTAAAAATGCTTTGGATCTCCATGAATACACTCTGTAATGGAAAATATGGAGTCAAGTACAGAAAATTCTAAACCAATTTACAAATAAACATATACTATGACTTGATATACTTAAAACGTTTCTTGTGTATTCTGTATTTATATTAATATGATTATGTATAGAAGGACTTTTGTGTTTAACTTTTACAAATGTGAAACACTAAGACTTGAGGAGAAATTAAAATATATCGCTTGGATATTTTCAAAACACATAATAGGAATGTTTACAAAATGACAGAAAGAATAGGATTTTATTTCTAAGTTTACAATGAGTTGATTAGAATTTATATAGAATATGCCATCATTTAAATATTTGAATTGCAATAGTTTAGGAAGTATCACCTGTAGCTTTATTGTTATTTTCACCTCATTAGTCATGTAATACTAGTAGGCTCTTAATGCTGAATATATGTATAGCTAATAGGGTTTACTTAAAATGTAAGTTTAATTAGCTGTATCCTCATAGACTGCAGCCAGCCTTTTCTGAAGTTTTGATGAATGTGACTTTGTTTGTTCCAAATCATACAATATGAGGTGCATAGCACTGTATTTGGTTAAGTATCAAACTACAGTGTGCCAGAAAACGCGTTTGAAGTATCGCAACTTTAAAACTAATATTTCGTTAGCTGTTATTTTTATTTTTAGTACAACATCAGTGTAACTAGCGGCTTCCGAGATATAAAAATTTTACGTTGCAAACTTAAAACGTATTTTCTATCATTTTGTAATTTTGGCACTTAGTATAGTGGTAGGCTCCTCATATATGTTTGATATTTACCATTTCGTGATGTAAGAATAATAATACAGTAATCTCTCAACTTCTGTAATTGATGGGATTTGACTTGACATTTTTCACGCTGAAGTTCATTGATTCTCATGCTTGGATATTTTTTTCTTTAACTCATTATCTTATTTGATTGTGATAATAGGTTTTAGTGTTAATCCACGAAATATTTTATAATGAATTAGATTTTGCAAGTGTATATATATATATATATATATATATATATATATATATATATATATATATATATATATATATATATATATATATATATATATATATATATATATATATATATATATATATATATATATATATATTGTTTATTCTGTACTAAGCACATCACATGTCTGTGTAGTATAGCTAAAGCATAATTTTAATCCAGAGCTCTTTATGTTTTATGTTTATATGAAGTTTGATTGCAGATTAGTTTCTTTTGTCATTCTGAACAATTCGTTAATGTAGTATGATTTTTAACTCTTGAGTTCTGAATGATAAGCACGTAAAAGAAGAGTGAATATTCTTTCAATGCGGAATACAGTTTTACTTATATTTAAAGGCTGTGATTATTGTGCTTATCCATAGTATGGAGGATTGAGGTTTCAGATGTAATCTGGTAAATCACTCATTATTCTGTCCATCGGATGGAGGATTGAGGTTTCAGATGTAAATTTGGTAAATCACTCGTTATTCTGCGTGATTGATAGGAAAGGGAGTCTGTTACGTAAAACAGAACATATCACACTGTGATTAGTTCTGAAAAATATAGGGCACTAAATTATCTCCTCTTATCATATTAACAAAAATTTGTGCCTTTCCCTTATGTATATTTCATGTTAGTTGAGAAAAGAGTATTTATAAATCATATTCACTTTTAATCTATGGCAGGAATATAGGCACTGATATGCCTCTTCAGCAGTACTGGTCATGTAAAACAGATATTTCTTAAATACTCAAGATTGACTCAGTCAAATCTTCACGAATGAGAAGCTCAAAGCATTTTATACTTTATATTTCACATTTCTTTTCTGTGTCAGTGATGCGATGCAAATAAATTACAAAATTGTCGTTTTTTATGAGAAAATTGTAACAGTTTCTATTTGCTTTCTCACGAGTTTAACCTCTTTCAAAGCACTGATACAACTTTGTAGTAAGTCAAACAAATAATTCATATTAGATCTTGATTAGTATATTTGTGAAAAAAATGTAATTTGCAGTTTTTGAAGAAAAAATTGCAAATTGCATTAGAATTTCTCATTAATTTTACAGATGTAATTCAGCAGGTCAAATGTGGAAATTAATTTTTATTTAAATGATATACATACCTTATAGTATAAAAAAAAGAATATCATTATGTCTGCTATGCTCTTAATCTTGCCGCAGACACCTGAATATTGTGACCAAAAATATCAGTTTGTTTGCATATCTTAAAGAAGATCTAATATTTCACCATTACGATTCTGGCATCTCAGTAAGACTTTACATTTGCTCTAGATCATATTGCCATGTTTGGTTTCTTAATTCGCTTTATTTTTCATGTTGACCTCTTGCTTTGTAAATATTACATTATTTATTTCTTATCATGATCAATTGTTTATTTTACAGTAAGTTAAAGTTTATCTTGCGAGTTGGGTGAAGATAATGGATATTATAAGGGAGAACGTAAAATATGTAGACAAATATTCCAAAAAAATTATTTGCTCTTTTACAGGTAGAAAGAATACGACGAGTGTGTTAATAGAAGATATTGATACTAGTCATGTATAGATATATAATTTAATCCATAACTTATTATGTAATGTAATTGTATAGAATTTGCCTTCTGTAAGAAATAATTTGTATATGAACTATTGGATTGTGCTAATCATTTCTTTTATTGTATATGGCATTGATATTTAGGGATGTGAATTGTTTTGTATGTATATACTGTGAATGCTTACTTTTCATATTCTCTACAAGAAAAGGAAGTCTATACATGCTAAAATATTTATCTGTTGCAATATTGTCATAATAAAAGAGAAAAATTAACATTTGGTTCATTTTGCTTGTTGTATCGGAATATATTTTGATAATAGAGGTATCTTATTTATAAAAAAAAAATTAATTGAAAATCTATTTAAAAAATTCCGTATTTGACATTTCCTTTTTTAAATATCTTTACTTGTAGCTAAGAGTAAATTGTTATTGGAATAAATTTAGAACTTATGTGTATGTTATGATGTGGCTAACAGTCTTAAAGGTCTGATAGTTCTCTAATAATAATAATGTGTTTTTTATCATACACATTGTCCTCTGTCCGGCAAAAGATAATTGCAAGACAAAAAATAATGCACGCTTGCATCGCTTCATCAATGTAAATACTATGTTCATTCTGGCCAACAGTGTTGTCTAGAACTATAATTAGAACAGTCCATCTTGTCTCTCTTATCTGTATTCATAACACCAATACATGCTCTCTGCCATCCATTGGCATTTATCTTGTCTGAAAGCAGTTCATTTTTCACCGATTTTTGTTCTTAATTGAATTGCTTAAAATTAATTAATTCTTTAAGTTCACATTATACTACTTCTAGGTTTGGTATGTATACATTATTCACTTCAAGATATATCGAGGAATAAAAGGGCTGAGTGTTCTTTAAAGCTGCACGGGATATACATTTAATTTTCAAGTTCGTAGTGATCATAGTATTGCCAAGCGTTTATGAACGTAGGTGCTTTCTACATTTTGTATGGATCCATGCATCACAAACATGGCATTGAAGTGCACTATCATCATTCATTACCTCTGCTACATGGATGCATTCTTTGGGAGGGCAGGGGAGGTAACGGCTGCCGTACCGTCACACCTTCATATCCATTCACATACTTCTCATTGATTTTGTCCAGGCTCCTTTCAAGTTCGTCTTGAATGCTTTCTTTATTCTTTTTCTTTTTTCACTTCTTATACTTCTCTGAGAAGGGGTTTCCTTTTCCACTTTACATAAAAGTGGGTACATTCCTTTGTATCAGTAATATATTTCTACTTATGTAACAAAGTTTCTGCCAATGCACACTATAAACCGTATATTATATAGTAGCATTATTCTTTTTATATGTTCACTTTTAATCATGATTCTCAACTGTAAACACTTCTTTTGACCATTACTGGTCAAGGCATTTGGCATAACCACACATAGATCTTCTATGAAGGTCCAACTTTCGTTTGTATATCTGTGGATTGTGATTGTACTTTTAACCATATATAATATGGCTACCAATAATGTTTGTAAAGAGAAAAATTCAGTATTTAAATAAAGCACCAAAGTATTCATTTTTATGTTGTCAAATAGGCAGGGTTAACAGCACTGATCTAAAAATACAACTACATTGCAATTTTAATCCCTCATAAAAGTAGAATTCCAATTGCTGTGAACCACAATAGCGAGATCCAAATACTGTATGTATGTATTTACTGTATGATGGGTAATATGTGGATATTAGGGGTATTTTGGGATCATGTGTCATGTGTTATTGATTAATTAGAACATTCCAAATCCTTTAAAATCTTCATTGTAGTACCTGTAGAGGTAACGGTACAAATTTCCAGATTCTGGAAATTTTAAAAATTTAAAAATTTTAAATCTCCCTTCTCAAGCTGCCCTTTAAATAATGGCCTTTACCAGCACCTGGAAAAATGAAATACTTCAGTTCTTCTATAATAATTGTTATACAGATGCAGACCTGAAACTTGGAATCTAAAAACCTTGTCATATGAGGTAAGTTAGCAGATATATTTTATGGATCCGAGAATGAAATTTGTTATAAGTGCTACTCAACAGACGGGGGTAATTTGGGACATGGGGATGTAAAAACACTTTCTTATAATTTTTGGTAAGTTCTGAATAGGAACTCAAGAATAAAATATGCTTCATTCATTATTATATGAATTCTACAAAAATAGAACCCTCTTTCCAGGCCAAGATACCAAGGATATACACTCCTGTACAAGGAGCCAACTTCCTGAGGTACTTTACTGAAGCCCACAACACAGTTTTAGGAGCTATAGAGAAGGGAATGTCACCCAGAGAAGTAGACAAAGTACCGTATACCCAAGTCGACATTGCTAAATATTACAAAAGGATACACACGCAATCCAGGCACAATAGGTAGACAGAGAGCTTTGTTTCCCAGTAAGGAATTAGTAATTGCTCAGCACGTGGCTACTCTGGCTAACTTGGCTATACAATTGAGACAGATGAACTTCGTTTGTTTGTTCAAAACTATGTGACTACAAGTGAAAGGGCTGTTCCCCGATTCATTAATGGGTCACCAGGCAGTGATTGGTCCATTGGCTTTTAAGAAAGACACAAGGACTTGCTGAGAAACAGAATGTGTCAAAACGTGAGTCGTAAAAGAGCAAGCATTTCAGAACACTGTAAAGATTTTTTTTTTTATAATCTCAAGGTATCACTTGCTGGTGTTCCACATAGGAATATCATAAACTTTGATGCAACAAATCTTAGTGATGACCCTAAAGGGAAGAAGTGCTTATATAGGAAAGGGTGGAAGCATCCAACGAGATTCATGAATATATCAAAATCGAGCATATTTCTCAAGTCTGCGTATACTGCACGTAGTTTACTACTCTCTCATGTTGTATATAAAGCACAACTCTTGATGGACACATGGGTTCTAGGCATACCAGTTGAAACATGCTACAATAGAACAACTGCAGGATGGTTTAATAGCTACTGCTTTATTGATTGGATGAAGAAAATTGTCATTCCATATGCCAAGAGTTTGCCGGATGATGAAAATAAGGTCATTGTAGGTGACAATCTTGCTTCTCACATGTCACCTGAAGATCTGGATTTGTGTGCAAAGCACATTATCCGGTATGTCTTCCTACCACCTAACTGCACTGGACTTCTGCAACCCCTAGACGGTGGGGTATATGGACCAATGAAGGGGAAGTGGTACAAAGTTCTTACAGAGTGGAAGCTGGGTCTGGGGAAAAAGTTTACCACTCTATCCAAGCAACATTTCCTTCACTTGTTAACCTCTTTACTAGATCAGTTGGGAGATGTGACAGATCTTGTAAAATGTGCATTTAGAGGATCTGGGATATTTCCAATGGACCCAGACAAAGTCCTAAGAAAAGTTGACCACAAAGAACCAACACTTCTACACACAAGAGAACATGTCTCTGACCTTGTATTGAAGAGACTTAAAAGCTACAGGAGCAGACTTCCAGTTTCCCATGCAAAGAAGAGGAAAAAGATTAAATATAGAGCCAGGAAGAAGTGTTATACCAGAAGAGCTAACTCCAAGCACTAGTGGATGCAGTGTGCCAGTAGTGAATCCTTCTAAAAAAAAAAAGAAAGCGAGGAGGAGAAGCATCATCATCTTTAGAGGAAGATGCTGAAGATCCCCCTGTCTTCATATCCTCTGAAGATGATGCTCCTCCTGTTTCTGACGCCAGTACCGGTATTCCTGAAGTTTCTACAACTATCGGTACCAGCAGAGTGAAGGCAAAAGTTTGTAAGCTGAAAACAGTGGTGTATAATGAATTAGAGGATCCGTTGTCATTTGATGTGGGAGACTTTATTGTAGTTCGCTTTGGTGATCTTGGTGCAAAACATCCACACTATTACGTTAGCAAAATTGTTCAAGTTGATGAGGAAAAGAAACTCTACACAGCAGAGTACCTGAGAAAAACTCATTTACAAAAGTCAGTGCAAAGGTTTATTGCCTTCAAATATCCAGAAGTTAAGAGATGAATATGAAAATAGTTGTGATGACTTTATCTTTAAATTAGAGATACCAATGATTAGTAAAGGTGTTCTTTCATTCAAAGACTACTTCGGCAAATTGCTGATCCGTTTATTTGTTTCTGGTATGTACTTTTATCTAAAACAGTGATGTACACTCAGTTCGCTTTTTACGCATGTTTAAAATCTGCGAAATTGGAATAACGCCCCTAAAAAATAACAGTGAATAAATACGAAATACACGAATAACGGCCATGCAAACAAATTAGAATTTTTTTTTTATTTTAGTAAATAATCGACCACCTCGGAGGCACTTTTCTGCCATGTGCTTCAGTGTATCTTTACCCAGCATACTGCGTGGATATATCGCTTGTTCAAACAGTGTTTGTGATAAGGTTTGTATATCGTCAGGAAAAAAGTGTGCGAGAGCGCATCAGCTGATATGTAGGCGGCAAAATGCTTGCAGATAGAGGTTCGTTCTCCCGCATCCTCCTCCTCTTCAACCGCTTAATGCGATCGGATATTATGGAGAGAATGGAATAAATGCTAAGTACGGTACGTGGATGAGCAATAAGAACAAACAGCAAACAAACTTGCGATATAATATTGTCAGAGAAATAGCGTGCGAGGGTGCATCAGCTGATATGGAGGCGCAAAGCATTTGCAGATGGAGATTATGTTCCATACTATGATTACATGGAAAAGGATAAATCATTTAAAATCGTGAGAAAAAGTGGAGGTTTTATTACTCAAACTTAGATGTCCGACATGGCGTGTTCTACTCCAGTGAAAACAACAAAACAATAGCGCAATGCAAAGCGCACGAATTAATCAGCTCAAAAGTTATACATAACATTCCTCCCTCCAAGAAAAGACATACAAAACTTATCAAAAATGGATCAGAAAAATATCAACATACAACAATCATTATACAGAAATATCAATATATTATGGCAACAAAAGACATTACAAATTTAATTTTTCTGGTGGCTTAATAATTCTCTTTGATCTCCGTAATACTGGAGATGGTGATACAATCTGTTTATCATTCACACCACACCTTTCAGTTTCTGAGACTGTGTCTTCAGACTCAATACAATTACTATCAGGTTGAACTGAAACATCACACTTTTGTGAAGATACTTCAACATCATTAGTGGAACTAGAGGCATAGGAATAATTACTTACATTCGAAGAACCTAAAGGCATTGGAGACTCTCTAGGTGTCTTAATACAAGTACCAGTAAATCTAGGCATAAGCTGATCATGATGCCTCTTCCATGATATATTACCAAAATCATGAACTTGCACCAAATAATTTCTTACACCAAGCACTTCAATAATTTTACCTTCAATCCAAGACTCTCCCTTCCCAAAATTTTTAGCAAAAACTGCATCACCAACATTGTACATATTTGTTCCTTCAGAGAAAACTTTCTTTGACAATTTTTCCAGGTCTCTGTCTTTGTTAGGGGAACATTTTACAGATACTAAAGTTGTTTTAAAACATCTTCCAAATAGTAACTCTGCTGGTGATTTACCTATACCACTATAAAAAACTTTAATTTCCTCGGACACAAAATATGGAGCATTATCCGAGACAACAATGTCTGGAATACCAAAATTAGAAAATGTTTTTCTAAGCAATTCAATGGTAACACTTGAAGTCATTGAACTAGTAACTTGAACATCTAGAAACTTAGAATATGCATCTACAATTACAAGAAAATATTTGTTATTTATGGGTCCAGCATAGTCAATGTGAAGTCTTGACCATGCCTTATCAGGGGTAGACCATGACAACACAGGAGCTTGGTTTGGTTGAAAATTTTTAAAACAAACTGGACAATTCTTTGTAATTTCAGAAATATCTTGGTCAATTTTAGGCCACCAAACCCAATTCCTAGCTTCTGCTTTCATCACATTTATCCCATTATGACCACTATGTAAGTGCTCAAGTATTTTACATCTTAAGTTGGTAGGTATTACAATTCTGTTTCTGTACAAAATTACATTGTCATATAAACTAAGATCAGATTTAACAGAACCATATTCATGTAATCTCAAATCATTTGTAGACCAACCAAATCTTATATTATGCATGAGTTGACCCAAAACCTCATCTTTCTGAGTACAATTTCCGATTTTTGAAAAAGAAATATCTTCAAAATCTAAAGCTTCAACTAACTTAATGTATTCAATTGGAGTCATGGATTTATGATCATCATCAATAGGCAACCTGCTAAGGGCATCAGCCACAACATTTTCTTTACCCACTTTGTAAGTAAGCTCAAAATCATATTGAGAGAGAAACAGTGCCCAACGCTGAATACGAGCATTGGCATTAGTAGGAATATGACGCCCTTTGCCAAATAAACCTAAAAGTGGTTTATGGTCGGTCCTTGCTTCAAATTGTCTTCCAAGTAAAAAATATCTAAAGCGATTCAACCCAAAAACTAAGGCAAGCCCTTCTCGGTCAATTTGAGCATAGTTCTGTTCAGTTTTTTACTAGCAAAATAAACTGGTAATTCTCTTCCATCAATTTTTTGCAACAATACACATCCTACACCAATAGGAGACGCATCCACTTCAACAACTAGTGGACTATTACCATCATAATTAGCCAAAAGGGGACCTTTTGATAAATCCGATTTTACAATTTCAAAAGCTTTGTTTTCAAGTTCAGACCATTTAAAAACTCTATTCTTTTTTAGCAATTCATACAAGGGGGCCAGCTTGGAAGAAAAATTCTTAATGAATTTACAATAATATGTCAACATTCCAATAAAAGATTGCAACTCTGCAACAGAAGTAGGGGGTGGAGAATCTAGAATAGCTTTGACCTTCTTAGGGGAAGGTTTGATTCCTTCACCTGAGATACAAAATCCAAGATATTCTAAAGAAGAAACCTTAACAGCACATTTTTTCTTGTTAATCTGAACATTATGCTCTTGCAAAATTTTTAACACTTCAATAAACCTAAGATCATGCTGCTCTTCAGATTCACCACTTACAATAATGTCATCCAAATAAGCATCAACTCCCTCTACATCTTTCAACAGGTTAGCCATAAATCTCTGAAATATAGCTGGTGAAGAAGAAAGACCAAAAGGTAATCTTTTGTACTTAAACAAACCTTTATGTGTATTTACTACTAAATACTTTTGGCTTTCTTCACTCACAGAAATCTGTAAATATGCATTTTTTAAATCAATAGTAGAAAAAATCTTTCCCTTACCAATAGATGCTAACAACTCATCTGTTTTAGGTAATGGATATTGGTCACATGATATACATTTATTCAATTCTTTAAAATCTCCACAGATACGTACAGACTCCTTATCCGATTTCAACACAGTAACAATGGGGGCAGCCCACTCACTATGGTTAACAGGCTCAACTATATCATCTACAATCAGTTTATTTAAAGCATCCTCAACTAAAGGTTTATAGTGAATTGGAACTGATCTGTGTTTTCTGAATTTTGGAACTACATCACTCTTAACATGAATGTGAGCTGTAATATCTGAAATGGGCTTATTAGGATTAACTTCATAATCATTCAACAATTCTACCACAGAACCATTGACTTTAGAAATTTTAGAAGAATCATTAATACCAGACAAATAAATACCTATTTTTGGCATCAAATCTTTGCCACATAAGTTAGAATTATGATTCCCTACAACATAAAATGTATGTTTCACTTGCAGAGAATTATAGTAAACATCCACTCCAACTTTACCCAAAACATTTATTTTGAGATCATCATAAGCATTTAACATTTTATTACAATCTACAATGGACAATCCCAAATTATGAACCCAATCTTTAGTCAAGGTACTCACAGCAGCACCTGTATCCACCTCAAAAGGTACAAACTTACCATTAACCAAAATAATTCACTTCATCTTTACCAATAGCATTGACATTTTTTACTGACAACAGTCTTTCTTCATCAGTATCACTGGAAACTGCTACCTTGTCTACTGCTTTAACTTTAACCTTATGTTTTTTCTCAGAAGCCTTATTAAAACTTTCTTTTACTGGCTTTGGCTTCACATTACCTTTGACATCTTTTGAAGCCTTCCAACAAACTTGTTTTAAATGTCCTTTCTTACCACATAAATTACATGTTAAATTCTTAAAGCGACATTTTGCACTATCATGAGGGTAACCACAGTGTTTACAAGAAACTGACTTACTCATGGGACCATTGGTTGGGGTTTTAACCTTTTGAACAACACCAGCCTTTTCAGAAACATAAGCTTGTTCAAAATTCAAAACTCTCTCAACTATTTGGATAGAAGACATAACCTTCAAATTTAAATTTTCAGCAACCAGATTTGAAAAATAAACCTCATTTTCAAGAGCCATAAACAACTGATCCCGCACACGAGAATCAAAGTTGCTACCAAAATCACAGTCTTTGGCTAGACACTTCAGGTCTGCATACAGATCTTTTAATGTCTCACCTCCTTTTTTCCTCCTTTGTTGAAAAGCCAATAAACTTCTATGATAACTAGGCTTTACATCATAATGTGCCTTAAGTAATTTGCATAAATCCTCATACGACTTAGTATGTGGTAAATCTGGGGCACAAATGTTTCCTAAAATAGCATAAACTTCAGTACCAATAGAAACCAGAAGTAAATTTTTTTTACTAATTGCCTCAGTTATTTCCAAATTTAAAAAATTTGCTTCCAACAAACTTAACCACAATTCAAAAGAAATCTTTGAAGGGTTAAAATGATCAATGTTCACTCTGCGGTTAGCCCTATTTTCATTTTCTTGAGGCATGATTATAGGCTAAGTCACTGGGTGAACTGGAAATAATCTCAAAATACACAACATGCAATCATGGCACAGACAGAATAGGCTAAATATTATAGCACTGACAACATAAGCTAAACATCATAGAACTAGGCTAGGCCTATATGCAATTTGTTTTACTCCACTCCTCAAAGCACTGGGGTTAAGCACCATATGCTTACGGTAGGCTATGATCAATCAAGGCTACCGTCCACAAAACACTGGAAACAAGGTTACCGATAAACACAATTGGCCTACCATAGGCTATCATCAATCTAGGGTACACCTTGGAAAATAATCACTATAGCTTTCCAATCTTGAAAAAATCCGTCAGCATTAGGCTTAAACAGTTATAATACGGCATCTATGAAGGCTCCAATGCTAACTGCAAAACTTGATCAAAACAGCCTATGGAGGGTGGCCACGGGAACGAATATCTCGGAAGTCAGAAGCTTACCCAATTTACCGGCTACCTCAAAACTGCAAAAACTTCACTTAAATACTGCAAACCAGAAGTTCCTTTTGCTACTGCATTGGTCCTTTGTACCTCGTCGCCATTTGTTCCATACTATGATTACATGGAAAAGGATAAATCATTTAAAATCGTGAGAAAAAGTGGAGGTTTTATTACTCAAACTTAGATGTCCGACATGGCGTGTTCTACTCCAGTGAAAACAACAAAACAATAGCGCAATGCAAAGCGCACGAATTAATCAGCTCAAAAGTTATACATAACAGATTAGTTTTCCGGCATCCTCCTCCTCTTCTACTGCTTAATGCGATCGGATATTATGGAGAGAATGGAAAAAAAGCATTAAGAATAAACAGCAAATAAACTTGCCATATAATATCGTCAGGGGAATAGCGTGCGAGAGTGCATTAGCTGATAGTAAGACGGAAAAACGTTTGCAGATAGAGGCTCGTTCCCGCATCCACTTCCTCTTCTACCTCTTAATGCGATCGGATATTATGGAGAGAATGGAAAAAAAGCATTAAGAACAAACTTGCCATAAAATATTATCAGGGAAAAAGCATGCGAGAGCAAACACGTTTGCAGATAGAGGTTCGTCCTCCCGCATCCTTGAGCTCACCGCCACCATGCACGTCCCAGTGTTTGCCTGTTGCCCACCGCATAATAGAGTGCATTACTTTGTTTACTGTACAGTAAATCTGTATATCTTTTATACTCTACACTGTTTGCATGTTAATATAAATAGCTACAGGTCTTTCTGCTTTGTTATGTACTTATAAAATATGCTTTACTTATCTTATATCTTTGGCATAGTGTGTCTATGTATGGTTGTGAAACGTATCTATGCCCATTATCATTGTTTCTTATAAAAAATGACCCGTTACGTTATGCGATTTTCACATTACCTGTCACTTCTGAGAACCTATCTTTGCTTTATTCTAAGAACTTGGTGTATAGTTATTATGTCGATGAAAGGATAATCCGAATTAACCCCAAAGTAAGTGGTAATCCATGATAGCCATATAAAACTGCAGAAAAACAAGAAAAAATATTTTTTTCACATGGGAATGTTTTGGTTGCTTAGGTAGCCCTATATTTTGTAATTCAAAGTCATAATATTTTTAGTTTCACATAATTTGTTTGTTTATTACCTCAAAATTACCAAAATATTGTTCCAAATAACCCCATCATACGGTACTTAATTATGCTCTTGGGGATCATATAGTCTTAATGTAGAATAAATACAATACAACCCATAAGAGATCCTATTTACCTAATAATATAAGAAGGCCGCCAATATACATTTCGAAAATGCTAAATCGGACAGTACTGTTTACTGGTAAATCAATATAATCTAAGAAAGCCAATCAAAATATATATAAATACATGGCCTTTACTCATTTAGCAGGAGACACGGCTGTAAAATCTCGGGGGGTAATGCTGCTATCTTCTCAACAGGCAAATATGCTTGAGGGATATGCTGCTCTCTTCTCAACCGGTGAATATGGTAAAAACAGATTCACTAAGTTTCTTCCTGACCTTTCCCCTTCCAAGTTGGAGTGACGACTGCTAACTCCCTGCCAACAAACATTCATCGTCATTTTCACGAACCTTCATCCCGCTATCGAACTTATGAATTAAACACTAAACTTTTTTTCATATCAGAAATATTAAAATTGAACATCTGAATGTGCAGGTTCGTGCAAAGATTAATATATATATATATATATATATATATATATATATATATATATATATATATATATATATATATATATATATATATATATATATATATATATATATATATATATATATATATATATATATGTTGTTCCACAACATCCTTGGGGTGTATGTAGGAACGACCCAATATTCTACAGTATTTACAAAAGTCCTTGCTCTACGAGCTTCCTTCTCTCAGTCGCGGCTTTAAATCCACTGGCAAACTGAAGACAGAGACCAGAAAAGTGCCTCAAGACAAGGAACTTCATCAACAGGATTTTTTTAACTACCTGTATGGTCAACAGCATCAGTTTCCTGCTTTCTTAATTAACCAAGGGAGTAACTTAGCCTAAGTCCCAAGTAGGATGATCTACACCAACACCACCGGGGTCTGAGTCCATTGGTAATCAAGAAAATAATTATTAAATATAAAATCAACAACCTTCTTTGTTGCCATGCAACTGGCATGACTGAGGGTGAAAAGGTGGACCAGAACATTCCCAATACAGTTGGTATACCATTCCTGAAGTAAACAATGCTAATCACAGGCACAATAACACTCTCAAAGACTTGGAAGGAAGGATACCACAGAATATCTGAATAATGATTAGCAATTATTAGGCCGATAACGATCACCATATATGTCAAAGATGACCTAAAATAAACAAAAAAAGAAACTTCAAAAGCATGCGAGCCCAACATTGAGCATGAAAAAATTTTAACTCTTTATATCTGCAACAGAGTAGGCGATGATCGCTATAGCAAAACAGACTGAACACACTACAAACGATGCCAAATAAGTATCTGGGTTGACAGTATATCTTAGGAAATATGTGACCACCATACCAACAAAAATGGCATTCATCATAATAATCAGTAGAGCAGAATGGAAAGGACACAGGCATTTGTGCCATGACATTAGCGTGGAAATTCCTCCTGCCAAAGCTCCTACGAGTGTACCCCAACCTAATTCATTAGGGTTTGATTCAATAGCAGTCATTGCTGGGTCAATACCTATACTTATGAACAGGTTCACTGTTCTCGTCAATGACATCCATAACATCAACAGGAGAATCATTAACAGTCAGCCTGCAAATAAGAACATCGGCCTGGCAATGAGATTTTGAATTATCAGAAAAACTGGGCACTATTTTACCAAACGATATGTAACCACAGGGTGTTTGAAGCAAGTTAATGTTATCATACCTCACCATTCCACCAATAGTCTCCAAAAGAGTCACATCCGATCATGAGATTAATGTTTGAGATGAAATCAGAAGTAACTTAATCACAAACTTAATGCATTCTACTAGAAGGTGAAGTAATCTTGTTAGGTAAATATTCTACCACTGCTACCTTTACTTTCTCTGCCCTTTTCCTCGAGACTAGAGGCATAACAATAGGAAAATTTCCTTCTGTGGGTTTCAAATGAAAACCCCTTAAGACTAGTCGACGTCTCTCTACAATACCTAACTGTAACCACTTTGCTAGCTTGGATGTGATAAAGGACATCTGTGATCCAGGATCAAAGAAACAACGTGTCTCTATAGATTTTTGTGTCTTATTGTTATCGATAGTAACTTGGGCTGTAGCTAAAGGAGAAGAATACTTAGTATTAGTATACTGGTTACTCAAAACTAACTTGTCCAACTCCGCACCTACACTAGCCACGGTGTCTGATTCAGTTACACTTTGAGACTTCTCTCTCTCTCTTTCTGAGATATATTCATCTCATATGTCCAAGTTTTTGTTCCATCTCGTCTGTAACGATTCCACATTAGTCTTCATAGTCACTAAGACTGGATTAGCTATGTTAACAGCTACTTTGGCACTATTCAATTTCCTCGTGACCGCTGCTCTGTATCCACTCAAGGAGCGATCAGAAATTGATGCCACTTCCGCTTGTTATCAACGTGTCATGAATCTACTTCTTAACCTAACCTAGTAAATATTTTTCCTTTTAGATAACAAGCGGAAGTAGCACCTAGAAATCTTATGATGCCATAACAATGGCTTTAAAATATATATAAAAAACTCATATAATTATAGACACATTGACCACTACTCAAGTAGACTTGGAAAGATAATCTGAAGGTCTTGTAATCTCTCAAAATGTAGTACACGACATAAATGCACATCCATTGTCTCAGTGAGTTCAAAGCAAGAATATCCCAGGAACAGATGCATCTAATTTATGAAAAGAAACTACCCTGTTCACAAAATTCAAACATATGCTCTATGTATTATAATTACACTGTGATACACTGAAAACAGAGTAATCTACAGAAACCTTATAGCACAGACTATGTTTAGGCTAAACATCAAGGTGTAGGCTATATCTGTGGTACCACACCTAACTGGTGATACACAATAAGCTAATGAGGAAAAATGATTTATACAACGTGTAGATACACCATAGGCTACCTCCATTCAGGTAAGTGACCATGTTTACACCTATAGTACAACTTAGTGAGAACGCAATCCGAGTCACAAAATGCCGCAAATTGACAAACTCGAAAAAAAAGAAGAAATACATACTTCTAGGCTAAGACTAAAATGCGATACAGGGCTTGGTGAAAGAAAGGAAATAGAGGTAATAAATCTTTAAAAAAATGTAACTTCATATGGCTAGGTAAAGCTATGAGTAAAAAAAGCCTTAACCCACCAAAACTATATCCAGCACTATTGGCCTATCCGGTTAGAAAAAAAAAAAATTAAATGGCTAACGCTCTGTCTATGTTCCTGCAACAACGCCACTAAATTCCAAAGTTATCAACAACAGATGGAAAAGCCATAGAACTAGCTCAAGGAGACGGATACAGCCTAAAAACACTTGACAGGAATAAATGATATTTCTCTGCCCTCTGTACCCCATTCAAAACTAGACTAATAAAACAGAGAAAAAACGTTAATGATACTATTTACCTTATAGTATGAAGGGGCTGCAACTATACATACCGAATAACGCTACATCAGACAGTACTGTTTACCTATAATCAGTATAATCTAAGAAAGCTACTCGAAATATATATAAATAAATGGCCTGTACTCTCTGGCTGGAGACACGGCTATATAATCTCCGGGGGGGGGGGGGGAAGCTGCTATCTTCTCAACCGGCAAATACGCAAAAAGGAGTTTCACTAATTTCCAGCTGACCTTCTCTCACAAGTTTAAAGGGGGGTTTACACGGTCAAACTGCCTTCGCACACTTCAAGCAGGGTTGCCAGGTGCTTTGATGAGAAAAAGGACAGACATGCAATAAAAAAGGACATTTATCCTACAAAAAGGACAGACGTATAACATATATATATATATATATATATATATATATATATATATATATATATATATATATATATATATATATATATATATACATACAGAAATTTTTGTGTAATACTTAAAAATCAAAGGAAAGAATTTTTTCGAAGGAAATAGCTTCGCTATCGTCTGCAGCAATGGCTGGAGAGCTTGAAGAAATGGAAGCTGAAGAGTATGGTTGTGGGTTGTCTGGTTGAGTAGTTCCTCTACAATCTGTTTTGTACATCTCATTTGTGAACAGCCTTATCATGCGGTCCGTTACTTCAAACTTCTGGCAACACAGACCATGAACACACATATGTGACCTATTTCGCAGTATTGACTCCAGAGAACTTACGCTTAGCTTGTTCCTTGCCTTTGTCTTTACATTTGTCACATGAGAAAAAACACGCTCAATAAATGCTGTACATAGTGGTATGCAGTATGTGTTAAGACCTATGGCAGCTAATTCTCTGTAACATTTTTCACCTGCTGCATTCTCGTGATCAAAAACATATGACCAAAACTCCACAGGATTTGTTGGGATATATGAACTATGAAATGCTTCTCGCCAGTCTGTTTTCATGGTTATCTGTTCATGCTGATAAGCAACTTTCATTACATCAAAATTTTGTTCTTTAGCCAATTGTTCTAATAGCATATCATGAAATCGTGGTCTAACTTGGCTCAGGCAAATCTTGGGATTGAGGTACTTAATGTACTCCATTTTCTTGGAAGTGTTGTCAAGTCTCTTGTCTACCTGAATTATAGCTTCAAGTAGAACATCATGACAACGTTTTTGGATTTAAAGTTTTTTCTCAAAATCTAGTCTGTTGCATTTTAGATCGTATTTAAACTTTTCTCCAAGTTTCCGATCATCGGGAGTCCAGAAGATTTTTCTGTCATGAGGATATCTGTAGATTTTCTGTAACAGGAAGTTTCTCAGATCTTCAAGTTCTTTAAATAGCTTAGATGCATCAGGATTTGATGCTTGAAATGCTGCATTCAGTGACTCAAAATTCTGAATGATTGGGAGTGCAAAGGTTAGATACAGTTAGTTAACTTCATCATTCAGCATTTCTTTAATTAAACGCGCATTATATTTCCTGTCAACAACTGAACAGAAATATGCCCGCAACTCCCCCCATTGCTTTAAAATGATGCTTTTACATTTTCCTCTCACCAGCCATCGGGTTTTGCTTGGTGTAACAAATTTTTCAAATTGTTCACTTCCATTGTTCATTGTGGCATATATCTTTCTAAAATCATCTTGACGTAAGGCACTCAAATGGAACCAGTGAGGAATATCAGAAATCAGAAAACCTAGATTAGAGGGCAAAACATCGAAAGCTTTCTCACAACAAAGTGCTAAACTGTGACATATGCACTTGACAAATTTGATATTAGGAATGAGGTTTCTAAATCTTGAAAATACAGAGTTCACTTCACCATTTACGTTATTGGCACCATCTGTGCCTAAGCCAATGCAATTTCTTATGTCGATGTTATTCTCACTTAAGAAGGTTGTTATGGCATTGAAAAGACTTTCACCTGTTGTTGATATAACAGGTATTACGCCTAAGAACGAAGTCTGCACTCTTTTCTCCCTCTTCGAAAAGTACTTCACACACATGCACAGTAACTTAGTCACACTAATATCTGTGGACTCATCAATCAATAAGAGAGTACTTTGATTCTTTTAGATCATCAATAAGGTCCTCAAAGAATACCAAAGATACAAAATTTTTCAACATAGCCATGCACTTTGTCCGGTGAAGCTTTACATTTTCAAGAATGCTACCTTTGCCAGATTTAGCTATCAGTTCACTTGGATGATCCACAGACCTAACACTACAGTGACATGCTGCCGAAACGCTGTACTTTATCTCAAATTCTTTGAGTTCTTTCTTTGGACTTGATGGGCTTGTCTTGAAGGCGTCCGTTATCTTTGATTTTGTAAAAGAGTCTTGAACTCTCCTGTGTTTCACCGTTTTCTCATGCTGTTCAAAGGCCGACTTTGGCATATTTGACAATTTACACTGACACCATTTGCAAAAATATCAATTGTTTTGCCAAGGAAGCCACATGAACTCAAGTTCCCATGATTTATTATACGCTCTGTCATCATTGTACACATTTTTCCACTTCCCCATCCTGAATATTTTGCACAGTTCACTGTATCTCTAATCTATAATAATACGTTGATACATTAAGCACAATAACTGCGTAGGAGTAGTTGCAACCAAACTCGGTCACCAAACACGACAGACGCTAGATACAGTACTGACTTTCTCCTGGGCCTGGAGTCGGCTCGGC